>JAHVAK010000342.1:10000-15000 GCA_019845155.1 Luehdorfia chinensis | reverse complement strand
CGAAAGAGATTAGGGACCGATCTGTGACGTTTTCTCCTATAAATTAGCATTTTCTCATCTCATTCAGAGGACTTTTACGTAATATCAAATCATTTTCGATTTCGTCAAGATCTTCCATTTATGCGCGGATTTCGATCACGTACTATCCGCACCGCATCGGAAACGTCATTCGATGAGAAAAAAATTATTAAAAACACACACACAAACACTCACTAACATCCAGTGGATCGGAATTCCACGTAGAGTTTCTAATTCGACGCGCGTTCTCTTCTTTCTCTACTCTACCATACCATACCATACCATACCATACGAGTACCATATCATATCATACCGCGACATACGCAGAAGGCGCAAGTAATGTAAATTTTTAACTTAATTCATTTCCTACGACCACCACAGGGTATAGTTAGTACGTTGCTTCAATAAACTACATATGTACGTCGTTGTCGTATTCATTAGGGGTTAGTAGTAAAAATTATATCTCTTCCCCACCATAACGGCACCGAAAGCGATCAGGGACCGATCTGTGACGTTTTCTCCTATAAATTAGCATTTTCTCATCTCATTCAGAGGACTTTTACGTAATATCAAATCATTTTCGATTTCGTCAAGATCTTCCATTTATGCGCGGATCTCGATCACGTACTATCCGCACCGCATCGGAAACGTCATTCGATGAAAAAAAATTATTAAAAACACACACACAAACACTCACTAACATCCAGTGGATCGGAATTCCACGTAGAGTTTCTAATTCGACGCGCGTTCTCTTCTTTCTCTACTCTACCATACCATACCATACCATACCATACCATACGAGTACCATATCATATCATACCGCGACATACGCAGAAGGCGCAAGTAATGTAAATTTTTAACTTAATTCATTTCCTACGACCACCACAGGGTATAGTTAGTACGTTGCTTCAATAAACTACATATGTACGTCGTTGTCGTATTCATTAGGGGTTAGTAGTAAAAATTATATCTCTTCCCCACATTACGGCACCGAAAGCGATTAGGGACCGATCTGTGACGTTTTCTCCTATAAATTAGCATTTTCTCATCTCATTCAGAGGACTTTTACGTAATATCAAATCATTTTCGATTTCGTCAAGATCTTCCATTTATGCGCGGATCTCGATCACGTACTATCCGCACCGCATCGTAAACGTCATTCGATGAAAAAAAATATTAAAAACACACACACAAACACTCACTAACATCCAGTGGATCGGAATTCCACGTAGAGTTTCTAATTCGACGCGCGTTCTCTTCTTTCTCTACTCTACCATGCCATACCATACGAGTACCATATCATATCATATCATATCATATCATATCATACCGCAACATACGCAGAAGGCGCAGACATTATATTATATTATAATGCACGGGGCCTAAAAATGCTCGGGGACAGGCTCGAACGTTACGTCGAAATGTACATAATTCAGTGATAGAGCGCTCAGTGGTAGAGACGACACATTGATCGTTTCCAATTCAATACACGAACACGCGCGTTCAGTTAGCGTCGCCCAATCTAATCACAGTGGGAGGAATTCTACTCTATCATACTCGTACCATACCATACCATACATGTCTGTGACAGACAGCCGCAGACTAGGCCTGACACGCTCGAAACGTGACGTCGAAATGTTACATATTATTTTATATGACACATTGAACGTTTCGAATTCAATACACGAACACGCGCGTTCACTTAGCGTCGGCATATCTAAACCAAAAAATTTTTTTTCCTGGGCCCGTCGCGGGAGGGGGAGGGGGAGGGGGTTTCCGGGAGAAGGAGGGAGGGGGAGGGTTACTTCCGTGCAGAGAGGGACTTCCGCGCAGCAACTTAACGACGCTCGGGGAGAAGCGCAAACGTAGAGTCGACACATTGATCTTTTCCAATTCAATGCACGAACACGCGATCACGAAAATTTGTTCTTAAAAAAAAAAAAAATAATAATAAATAATATAATATATTAATAATAGTCGTCCGTACATATCGACCGGACGACAACTGTAGAAATTCCCCCCTGAAAATAATAACAATAACATATGACAAAAACCCCCCCCCCCCCCCCCCCCGCGCCCCTCCGACACTACCACCACGGCCACCACGGTCACCAGCGCCACCCTCTAGGGGCAGTACAGAAAAAAATAAAAGAAGCACCACTTAGAAAAAAAAAATTAAAAAAACGAGTGAGACGAACCCGCGGAGGCACATACCGACCGTCTCGCAGTAGCATCGCAACACGTTCAGCCGCGTTAGAGTCGATGCGCGAAGCCGCGCCCGTTGACTCTATCGTATATGGATACGGTTTGATTTTGTTGACTTTGTCGTCTCCTATCATCATATCCGTGTGTTATATTATTACAGATTTTATCTGTATTAATTTGTTTGTAGTGTTGTTCGTGTTATTGCGATATGTTGAACTGTGACGGACGACGTCTCCGTTTTTTTAGACGGCAGACGTGTTTGACAATCGTTCGTTTAAATATGTGGCGTATCGAGTTCGACGCTCGAGTCGACTTCGCGTCGTCGTTAACTCGATCCGCTCAATATTAATGCACGTCGCCGCAGCTCTTGAGCTCGGGACGGAGATTTTATGAAATTGAACATTCATGGATACGATCTCTCTAACACCGGGCGTTTGATATCGTCTATGTTATAAACGAAAATAAAAATGTTAAAAGATAATTTATATAAAGTGAAGTATCAAAGCAAGTCTCGTTGTCGAACGTTCGTTGAATTGAACGGCATAAGTCGTTCGCCAGTAGGTCCGTGAAAACCGTCTAGATCGGAGAGATTCGATTCTATTCCGTGTGCGGACTGAATAAATGAAAAATATGATACTCGTATTATATTTTTCTCATAAAATAATAAACCGGCAGCGTCGCGTCTAAGCGTTTCATTACGCTATGTCGCTTCGCGGTTGCACCTGTGTCGATGTGATCGAGACTGATGTGTTATTTGTCGGCTCCCTGGTTGATCCTGCCAGTAGTTATATGCTTGTCTCAAAGATTAAGCCATGCATGTCTCAGTGCAAGCCGTATTAAGGCGATACCGCGAATGGCTCAATATATCAGTTTTGGTTCCTTAGATCTTACCTCGGTTACTTGGATAACTGTGGTAATTCTAGAGCTAATACATGCAATCAGAACTCTGACCAGTGATGGGATGAGTGCTTTTATTAGATCAAAACCAATCGACGGAGGGCCTCGCGTCCGAAGTCGTTAATTTTGATGAATCTGGATAACTTTTGCCGATCGCATGGTCCAGCACCGGCGACGCATCTTTCAAATGTCTGCCTTATCAACTTTCGATGGTAGTTTCTGCGACTACCATGGTTGTCACGGGTAACGGGGAATCAGGGTTCGATTCCGGAGAGGGAGCCTGAGAAACGGCTACCACATCCAAGGAAGGCAGCAGGCGCGCAAATTACCCACTCCCGGCACGGGGAGGTAGTGACGAAAAATAACGATACGGGACTCTTACGAGGCCTCGTAATCGGAATGAGTACACTTTAAATATTTTAACGAGGAACAATTGGAGGGCAAGTCTGGTGCCAGCAGCCGCGGTAACTCCAGCTCCAATAGCGTATACTAAAATTGTTGCGGTTAAAAAGCTCGTAGTTGCATTTGTGCGCCGCGCTGTCGGTGCACCGCATCCGCGGTGATACTGACACGTCTGCGGAGCATATCGTCGGTGAGCCGTCGGTAAAACGGCGGTTCAATATCAAAATCCTATCGCGGTGCTCTTCGGTGAGTGTCGAGATGGGCCGACAATTTTACTTTGAACAAATTAGAGTGCTCAAAGCGGGCTCAAAATGCTGCTTGAATATTTCGTGCATGGAATAATAGAATATGATCTCGGTTCTATTTTGTTGGTTTTCAGAACTCCGAGGTAATGATTAATAGGGATAACTGGGGGCATTCGTATTGCGACGTTAGAGGTGAAATTCTTGGATCGTCGCAAGACGAACATCAGCGAAAGCATTTGCCAAAGGTGTTTTCATCAATCAAGAACGAAAGTTAGAGGTTCGAAGGCGATTAGATACCGCCCTAGTTCTAACCGTAAATATGTCATCTAGCGATCCGCCGACGTTACTACGATGGCTCGGCGGGCAGCTTCCGGGAAACCAAAGATTTTGGACTCCGGGGGGAGTATGGTTGCAAAGCTGAAACTTAAAGGAATTGACGGAAGGGCACCACCAGGAGTGGAGCCTGCGGCTTAATTTGACTCAACACGGGAAATCTCACCAGGCCCGGACACCGGAAGGATTGACAGATTAACAGCTCTTTCTTGATTCGGTGGGTGGTGGTGCATGGCCGTTCTTAGTTGGTGGAGCGATTTGTCTGGTTAATTCCGGTAACGAACGAGACTCTAGCCTGCTAAATAGGCGTCGTCATTTAGGTGTGCGTGGCTTCGGTCACGCAACTCACTGGCGACGTATTAAAATTCTTCTTAGAGGGACCGGCGGCTTCGAGCCGCACGAGATTGAGCAATAACAGGTCTGTGATGCCCTTAGATGTCCTGGGCCGCACGCGCGCTACACTGAAGGAATCAGCATGTTCTCCCTGGCCTAGAGGCCCGGGCAACCCGTTGAAACTCCTTCGTGCTGGGGATTGGGGTTTGCAATTATCCCCCATAAACGAGGAATTCCTAGTAAGCGCGAGTCATAAGCTCGCGTTGATTACGTCCCTGCCCTTTGTACATACCGCCCGTCGCTACTACCGATTGAATGATTTAGTGAGGTCTTCGGACCGACACGCGGTGGCTTCACGGCCGTCGGCGTTGCTGGGAAGTTGACCAAACTTGATCATTTAGAGGAAGTAAAAGTCGTAACAAGGTTTCCGTAGGGGAACCTGCGGAAGGATCATTAACGTACACAACCGACGTACGCGCACAGGCACACACGCATGTGAGTGATATGTTTGTTTACGAATAATCCACCGACACAGATCGATCTAACTAACAGCCTTAGAACTATAGA
>JAHVAK010000342.1:0-2500 GCA_019845155.1 Luehdorfia chinensis | reverse complement strand
GGACCGATCTGTGACGTTTTCTCCTATAAATTAGCATTTTCTCATCTCATTCAGAGGACTTTTACGTAATATCAAATCATTTTCGATTTCGTCAAGATCTTCCATTTATGCGCGGATCTCGATCACGTACTATCCGCACCGCATCGGAAACGTCATTCGATGAAAAAAAATTATTAAAAACACACACACAAACACTCACTAACATCCAGTGGATCGGAATTCCACGTAGAGTTTCTAATTCGACGCGCGTTCTCTTCTTTCTCTACTCTACCATACCATACCATACCATACCATACCATACGAGTACCATATCATATCATACCGCGACATACGCAGAAGGCGCAAGTAATGTAAATTTTTAACTTAATTCATTTCCTACGACCACCACAGGGTATAGTTAGTACGTTGCTTCAATAAACTACATATGTACGTCGTTGTCGTATTCATTAGGGGTTAGTAGTAAAAATTATATCTCTTCCCCACATTACGGCACCGAAAGCGATTAGGGACCGATCTGTGACGTTTTCTCCTATAAATTAGCATTTTCTCATCTCATTCAGAGGACTTTTACGTAATATCAAATCATTTTCGATTTCGTCAAGATCTTCCATTTATGCGCGGATCTCGATCACGTACTATCCGCACCGCATCGTAAACGTCATTCGATGAAAAAAAATATTAAAAACACACACACAAACACTCACTAACATCCAGTGGATCGGAATTCCACGTAGAGTTTCTAATTCGACGCGCGTTCTCTTCTTTCTCTACTCTACCATACCATACCATACCATACCATACGAGTACCATATCATATCATATCATATCATATCATATCATACCGCAACATACGCAGAAGGCGCAGACATTATATTATATTATAATGCACGGGGCCTAAAAATGCTCGGGGACAGGCTCGAACGTTACGTCGAAATGTACATAATTCAGTGATAGAGCGCTCAGTGGTAGAGACGACACATTGATCGTTTCCAATTCAATACACGAACACGCGCGTTCAGTTAGCGTCGCCCAATCTAATCACAGTGGGAGGAATTCTACTCTATCATACTCGTACCATACCATACCATACATGTCTGTGACAGACAGCCGCAGACTAGGCCTGACACGCTCGAAACGTGACGTCGAAATGTTACATATTATTTTATATGACACATTGAACGTTTCGAATTCAATACACGAACACGCGCGTTCACTTAGCGTCGGCATATCTAAACCAAAAAATTTTTTTTCCTGGGCCCGTCGCGGGAGGGGGAGGGGGAGGGGGTTTCCGGGAGAAGGAGGGAGGGGGAGGGTTACTTCCGTGCAGAGAGGGACTTCCGCGCAGCAACTTAACGACGCTCGGGGAGAAGCGCAAACGTAGAGTCGACACATTGATCTTTTCCAATTCAATGCACGAACACGCGATCACGAAAATTTGTTCTTAAAAAAAAAAAAATAATAATAAATAATATAATATATTAATAATAGTCGTCCGTACATATCGACCGGACGACAACTGTAGAAATTCCCCCCTGAAAATAATAACAATAACATATGACAAAACCCCCCCCCCCCCCCCCCCCGCGCCCCTCCGACACTACCACCACGGCCACCACGGTCACCAGCGCCACCCTCTAGGGGCAGTACAGAAAAAAATAAAAGAAGCACCACTTAGAAAAAAAAAATTAAAAAAACGAGTGAGACGAACCCGCGGAGGCACATACCGACCGTCTCGCAGTAGCATCGCAACACGTTCAGCCGCGTTAGAGTCGATGCGCGAAGCCGCGCCCGTTGACTCTATCGTATATGGATACGGTTTGATTTTGTTGACTTTGTCGTCTCCTATCATCATATCCGTGTGTTATATTATTACAGATTTTATCTGTATTAATTTGTTTGTAGTGTTGTTCGTGTTATTGCGATATGTTGAACTGTGACGGACGACGTCTCCGTTTTTTTAGACGGCAGACGTGTTTGACAATCGTTCGTTTAAATATGTGGCGTATCGAGTTCGACGCTCGAGTCGACTTCGCGTCGTCGTTAACTCGATCCGCTCAATATTAATGCACGTCGCCGCAGCTCTTGAGCTCGGGACGGAGATTTTATGAAATTGAACATTCATGGATACGATCTCTCTAACACCGGGCGTTTGATATCGTCTATGTTATAAACGAAAATAAAAATGTTAAAAGATAATTTATATAAAGTGAAGTATCAAAGCAAGTCTCGTTGTCGAACGTTCGTTGAATTGAACGGCATAAGTCGTTCGCCAGTAGGTCCGTGAAAACCGTCTAGATCGGAGAGATTCGATTCTATTCCGTGTGCGGACTGAATAAATGAAAAATATGATACTCGTATTATATTTTTCTCATAAAATAATAAACCGGCAGCGTCGCGTCTAAGCGTTTCATTACGCTATGTCGCTTCGCGGTTGCACCTGTGTCGATGTGATCGAGACTGATGTGTTATTTGTCGGCTCCCTGGTTGATCCTGCCAGTAG
>JAHVAK010000341.1:0-54461 GCA_019845155.1 Luehdorfia chinensis | reverse complement strand
ACTGTGAGTTAGTGCAATCACTGGGCATATGAGACTTAAGGACTAATGTCTCAGGATGTCGAGCGCAGTGTGGTGTCACGTAGTTTTCTTATAGTGAGCAATTATTTTGGAATCGATCCAATACTTTTTCCAACCACAATTAATCAAGTTGATATTGTTTTGTTCTAGGGTTTGTAAAGCTAATTAATATTACTCGTATTTTGACGAGAGTCAAAACTAAACTTCACTAATCTAGAATAACTTTTGGGGACAGACGCCTACTAACGTTAATAAATGCGTTTATTTAATTTTGTTTT
This sequence comes from Luehdorfia chinensis, assembly GCA_019845155.1. NCBI lineage: Eukaryota > Metazoa > Arthropoda > Insecta > Lepidoptera > Papilionidae > Luehdorfia > Luehdorfia chinensis. The sequence continues at coordinate 54,165 of JAHVAK010000341.1, read as the reverse complement.
TTATTAAATTACAATTGTAAATTGTCTTCGATAGTTTGATAAAATAATGTTATATTTTTGGCTGTTAATGAAATGTTCATTGTTTAAACAAAGTTTAATATTCATTTGTTATTCGTTTTATTTCCTCTAACTGATTTTATAATATTTAATGACCTTTAAAAGCTTAAAAAAGCTTTATAAGTTCCATATGCATGCAAATATGAGTCATACAAAAAGAATTGAACAGAAATTTATTAATAAAAATTAATTTCTACTTTTATTATATTTATTATAGGTCATGTAGTAGCGGCCATAGAATGCAGCCACACCTTCTTTTTCAGAAGAATCAAAAAGATATTGGCATAAAGATATTGGCACTGACATTTGCTGAATAACCATTTTAAATTGTCGGAGCGAACCGGTGACCTGTTACAGTGTCACAGGTGCAGGAGGACTGACGCTGTGATCGCCTACCCACTTGCCCAGTGTTGCGATTAAAAGCACAAACCTCCAACAAATCACTGCCCCCTGTTCCAGGTTGTCCCATTATTCTTAGTTCTGGTAACGGTCTACGAAGGACTATTTATTTAGGGTGACAGCAATTGGATGAGTAAAGCCGAAGATGACGCTTCTTGGGAGAGACCATCAAGTCGTTGATAATTTTCATACATTATCATCATCATTATTTCAGCCTATCACTAGTCCACTGCTGAACATACGCCTACTAACTTTTATAGCAATCTAAGGGAAATTGCTACAAAAGTTAGTAGGTTTCATTTTGGGGGGATTTTGCCTTAGTTGGCACGGGAGTCAGGCGCGTTGGCAATCTCAGTTTATTTATTCAGATGTCACAGGAAGATGCTGCTGCCCATCCCCAGGTTTTAATTTTCTCTCTGTCGACTTTTACGATACCCACGGGATGAGATGGGATTAGATTCTCTGCCGCCACCACACGGTCAATACCATACAAATATTAGACATGCAAAATTAACCGCTAAAGCAATCTTGACGAAACTTGGCATAAAGTTAGCTTGCATCTTGAAGAAGACGTTCCCTGGGGATATTTAAAAAACCTTCTCCCACCTAACCCTTTATAATTAAACAATGTAAGTCTTTGTTAAGCTTCAAATTATTTTATTTGAATTTCTGTTACATTATTTAACCTAGAAAATAATATTAAGGAACTTTTCAATTAAAGAAATAAATAAATAATAAATTTTGTTGTCCTTGTTCTTGGGATCTACCTATCTCTTTGCAGCTTAAGCTGAGCCTCTCCCTTTTGCCCATTTTGGTACATGCCTATTTTCTTTAATTATTTTCTTTCTAATGTTCATGTTTTATAGGTTTTTTTTTTACTTTAAAAACCTAATATATTTAATGTATAAATTTGTAATTATTCACTTTTTTTGGAAAAGGCTATAAACGCATTTTCAATTTGTCTTACCAGAGTTCCACATTTTCTATGGAACAAGGTTAAGTGCAACGTTTGCCCATAACAAATGCTGTGTCACTCAGTGTACACATAAATGTTCTGGGTGACACAGCATTTGTAATGGGCAGACATTACACTTACCACCATATTGCTCGCCTCGTCACTTTATCCAATAAAAAAATACTCCTTTTTGAATTAATAGGTTGCGGAAATTATTACTCTCGCTTTGCATCATCACTATCTACGACTACAATACATCTAAATTTTATTTTTAGAAAATATTGGCGTTATAAATGATTTTATTTAGAATTTAATAATTAATCAATCGTTAAGTTAAATTGATTCAACGTTTAAATATATTATTCTATTATTGAGAAAAATACAACCTAAAATTTTACAAGCATGGGTACGTATATGCTTAAAGGAATTTTGGGGCTTATTGAGTATCGCAGATGGAGTTATAAAGCGCGCTACGATTTGAGAATAATATTGTACATATATAATATTGTTTTATACGTGTTTAAAAAAAGTGACAACTTTTTATATATAACAGCACTGCTGAGCACAAACCCGCTCTCATTTCTGAGAAAGAATTGGATCCCCGAAGAGACCGGCAAGCTGCTCCAATACGGGTTAGCAGACTTTACATGTCCTCGAAGTATTTTATTTCTCAGGCAGGCAGATTTACTCACGATGTTTTCCTTCACCGCTTCTCAAAATTCAATTCAAAATCAGCACTAAAAATTGCAGGACAACTCTCTCGTTGCCGGCACGAACTCTCGTCACTGGCGCACTATGAACTTTATTCAAGCGCCCGGCCCCTGTGCCCGGGCCCATGGCTCTACGTTACTCAAATTGATTATGTTCTTTTCTATAAAACAAAATGTAACAAATTCTGAGGTGGTTTTATATTATTCTAGCTGTGCCCCGCGATTTCACCCGCGTAAATTAATCCGGTGACGTGACTGTGCTCTACGCGGGCGAGGTTTCTAGTACTGAGATACCCAATCCGCCTGCAAAGCGTTGCAATTACGGTAAATCCACCCTCCATGGGAGAGGCGTATGTCCAGCAGTGGACTAATAAAGGGCTAATCAGTAAGTATTTTAATAACGCTTGCATAGATTACAGGACCGTAACTCTGGGGCTCAGAATATATTTTTTTTTTTTATATTTATTACTTTTTTCCGGATTCACACTAGCTATACCCACAATTTACGTGCCTTATCGTGTACACGTGTTTCACTTTAAAACGAGGCATTATCAAGTGTTATCGACTCTACGACAGACGCTGAGGAAGTGGTGCGGTTCCGTTAAGCACTGATGGTCACTGCTAGCTCGAGGACTTTTACAGCTTCGCCGAGGTGGCCGAGCGCTTAGAGCGCCCAGCCGAAACCTTTATTTATAGCTAACCTTACAAACTAACTTTGCACGATCGCTTTATCTATGATAACGCGATAATGAAGTCGCGATAACGACCGATTAGTAACATAATCCACCACTTGAATTATGTAAGCAGCCATTTGCAATCATATTGATATTATTTATATCTGATATCATAATATTTTAAATAGAATTAAGCGTCACTTTGCTTAGATAAAAAGTTAATCTTTTTGCAGTAGTTTACCAGTGAGAGCGCTTTGTGAAGTTCGACGTAGGTGGTCTTGCTTTGAACTACCTTCATATATAGTGTTTGTACTGCAGTGTTCCAGTTAGATGGCAAGGTAGTTCATGCAATAACTAGCACAGGAAGTATTACTACTAAGTCCTTCGGAATAGCGATACATCTACAGCTTGATCGAAGCAAAACTTCAATCTGCTTCAAAGGATGTTCGAATATGTTGCGGTACCCATTTACCATCAGGTAATAAAGAGATCATTCGCTATTTCCATAACATAAAAAATAGTGACGACTTCAGAAAATATTTTTTAAATATACAGGATATAAGAGATATTTAAGAGGCACAGGATGGAGTTTTAGTCCAACACTGTGTCTGCATCTCCTCCTTCTTCATATTTATGATTAATATTATTTTCGTCCTTTTACTCTAGAAACGCCTGTCAACTAAACGGATTGGTTGGACAGACATGAAGAAACTGTAATATGTTTTATATTTGTACAATTATTTGTGTCTGTTTTATGTGCTTCGGCTTATCAAAGCAAAACAGCACATTTATTCAAGATTGGCTGTAAAATTGTACTCGAGGTACGCAGAATGTTCTGTTCATGCACGAACAATATCTTTTCTAGATTTAATCTGGTCTTGTTTCGTCGTGTTTCATTTGATGATCATTTTGTTAAATTTTATTTTTTTTTATTTACAGTCATAACATGGATAACTCCCCCATAAACTAACGTTTATGGGGAAACAGAGATTACTCCAGATAACTCCCTTATAATATACAGACTAACTTTAGGACGACAGTTAACTTTTATATAACGTTTTCATAGATAATCGATTTCCTACATGATCCCTTTTATTAAGGTGGGTAAGCACTACCCTTATATACTAGGAGAAGTCGACAATCACAAGACTTTTGTTGTTTTTGACTCTACAATTTTCTAGAAAATAGGAAAGTTATCGCGGAATAGCCTTAATCCCTCCGCTACATTGGTGCTTCAAAGCGCTTATTTTGTTTCATTCAATCTAGAACTTTTAAGGACTATTTTAAATGGTAATAGAATAAGTAGCAGTACATAATAATTTAGTAATGATTTGCTACAGATGCCCATGGAAGGAGATGGCCGAGCTTGGCAAGCATGAGAACATGGCCGAGCTGATCCAACAAGAAAAAGATAAATGTCTGCATGTTTCTGCCTTAATGGATTAATAGACATTGAATATTTACATGCCATTAAATTAATTTTAACTATCCACGTTTCCAAGATTTCATATTTTTCTTGTTCAAATGAATGAATTATGATGTTGGTGTTGAACACCAACATCATAACAAAATATAATGTGTGTAAGTATTTACTTGTACGCATGCCACAAACATTCTCATAAATAAAATAGTTTTATCTTACTTTGAGAAGTTTTGCCATGTTTTGATGACGAACAGATGTATATAAAGCAAGCTGTTTATTGATTTGATAATAAACAAATGAAAATAAATAGGAAACTGTATTCGTTATTTTATAGCCTAAATTAAACACTACTATTTTTTTCTAAATAACCTTATGCTTTGTAAAAGGAGACTGAACATATGTATATTTTTCTACATGCAATGTCAAAGCTCCGGAAATAGAATATTATCCAATCTGATTGAAAAATTGTGAATGGTGAAATGTGTGCGAGCTCAGAATTGAACAATTTCCTTGAGGAGTGCCTTATTCAGTAATCAGACGTCAGTATCTCTGTTACGTAATATGTACAAATAGAGACGCCGGAAACTGCTATTGAAATTTCAACTCGCTTCTTTCTTTTCTCTAAGAAAAAGGATAGTACGAAAAATCATATGTTATTGTTATTATCATGACCGTAGTCTTGTGTGATATTCCTTCAAAAGATCAATTTAATCAAAAAGTTTGAAATAAGGTATCTCAATCAATATTCGTGACGCAAAATCACAATAAAATTATATTTATCTTGGACGGATGCGCAAATAAAAACTCCCGATTTTGTTGAAATCACTGACTTAAAATTTTATTCACAAGTTACAAAATTTCGTCTTCACGTCTTTCATTTGCCAGTCATGATCTGTCCATTATTATCTGTCACTCTGCATTTCCTTTTCATCCATCTCATTCACTCTTATTTACATTTCGATAAAAAAAAACCATAAAATTCTTTCTTCTATTTAGATTCTTAATATTTTTAGGATAAATATAAAGACAAGCATGGTAAATCAGAGCCGACTATTCATCTAAAATTTGTTAATTTAATTTTATAGGTTCTAATTCACCGTGCGTCCTGTGTTGGAGAAAAAGTGCAGATAAATTAGTCTGTAAAACCCGTCCTAGAACAGCAAGGCGGACTGTTCTTGGCTTCAAAAATTTTATATCTTTAAATATAATAATGAGTAGTCTTCTACCAGCAGCTTTTTCTTAGTCATTTTCCATTTTGAACATTAATGAAGGAAAGGAAGTTAATTTGCTAAGATTCGCATGCAAAATATAAATTGAGTTACCTAGTTTTTAAAGAGCACAGCCCGCCCTCTCTTCGACAGAGAGACAGCGGCGAAAGGCAGTGGCTGTCTGTCGTAGAGTCTATGACACTTGATAATGCCTCGTTTTGGGGCGAACCACGTGTCATGTTCTCCACTTCAGTGGTGTATATTACCTATTGGTAGAATTGTAGTGGTGGAGGACATCTGGTGGCGGTTCCTGATGGCGGTGTTAGTTTGCTTGTGCGCGCTACTGAGGGAGGGCGGGCGGTGCTCTTCAAAAACTTGACAATATTCACCATTTTATATTTTCTTTTATATCTTAGCAAATTAACTCCCTTTCCTTCATTATAATGGATTTCCGCAAAGCAACGCCTGATTCTATTAACTCCAAAAAATGGAAATTGTTGCGCTGCAGCTTGAAACATTACGAAAATTTGCAGTAGTCGTACCGGAACATTTTTTATCGCAAGTCACGACACGATTTTAGATTCCCTCGCTTTTGTGATGGTCCAATAAATATTGCACTATTTCATTATTCATGGTATTTATGTTTAGATAATTCGATTTCAATTATTCTTATTTATTATAATTTATAAAATAGTACATCATAAATAATTTTTAGGTTATAATGTTTGTTCGCGTTACTTTGCTTTGTTGCGGCTTCGATTCCCGCACGGGCTTAATGTTTGTATGGCCTACAAATCATTGTCCCGGGTCTAGGTTTTTCAGCATCTGCAATTTATAAATAAAAATAAGTTAAATAAGTTAAATTTTAGATTTTCATTTACATTTCTCTTACCATAACAAGACATTTTTTTTAAAATCGCTATCACGTTGGGAGTTGTGAGATTTAGTAAAAATATGTAACATTATATTTCATAGGTACTTATTATTATTAAAATTAATATCGTTCGAACTATCATTGTTTTTTATAAAGAGCATATAATTGTTTAATAAAGAACATTAACATTTTTATTTCGCAAGGAATCGTTTATTTTTTGGCTAATAAGACCGCGCACGTAGTGCACATAATAGACCGTCGCGTGCACTCGCCTTTGAAAAGTTTTGAACCTTATCACGACAACTTGTTCAAACATTTTCAAAGTATACACATTGCATTCTACGTGACATACAAATTTTAGTGTTTATTTAGGTCTTTATTCTATTCCATATAATCGTAGTTATATGCAATAGTTCGTTTTCAATGATAATTTTGGCTGCCTGTGTCATAAGACGTGAGTAGAAATCGTATCAATAGTATCGAACAAAATTGCGCATATGTACTGTAGGTAATAAAATGTAAATAAACTTTGAAAAAAAAAAATGTCTTGAGTTTTCTAATAAAATGCGAAGTAACTTTTTCCCCAACCTTGGGAGGGCAAAAGTTTTCTTCAGTATTTTCCAGAGACATAAAATATTGAAAATTTCATTATTACATAAAATGTTATGATAAATGTTAAAAAAATATTTGTTTGAAAAGAAGGTAAATCTGTTAGTTTGAACACATCGCTTTTCACATTTTATTCATCACCTAGCAATAATTTAAGAGAAAACAAGAAAATAACCAAAAAGTAAGTTATTGTTCATCAGATTTCTACCTAAGAGCCGTGGTAGCTCAGGGACTAGGCGCTCGCTTTCAATTTCATAGTACGCGAGTGACCTGGGTTCGATTCCCGGTGCCGGCACCACTAAAATTGTCAATTGCAATTTTAAGTGCTGATATACCACGTGCTCGGCGGTGAATGAAAACATCGTGAGGAAACCTGCATGTCTGAGAAATAAAAAAATAAAAAAAAATTGGATGACTTGTGCAGTCCGCCAACCCGCATTGGAGCAGCGTGGCGGATTCTTCTTAGCTCCAAAACCCTCTCAGATATGAGAGGAGGCCTGTGCTCAGCAGTGGGACATTAATAGGCTGAGACTTTACTTTTAGATTCCTACCAATAGGCTGCTATGATGCTTACAGTCGTATACAAATATATTTTAACGTATCCAGTTAAATAAAGCTAAAATTTTAAAACAAGGTCGTCTGGTGCCACAGCTTAACTTGCCTACTGAATCACGTAGGCACTCGAGAACAAGCGCTGCCAGTGCGATCACCTATTCAATAATTGACCAAGTGGAACTTTGCATGATCTTGGTATTTAACATTTATACTGTATTGTTGTACCTAAATAAATTGTAATTTCTTATAATTTAGACACCTATACAATGTATCGCTAAAAGCATTACCGCAAACATTATTATTACATTATAACATAACCGATAGGTGTCCGGTAGAGAAGATTAGCACCTAGCTCGTGCCTATAGGGTTATCGTAAGAGGCGTCAAAGGTATTGAATGGGCAGCCTTTATTCGTGCAGAATAACACCATAATATGCAACGCTGTCAATATTCTGCACGTAAAGAAAGGGAGAGTAAGATTTTTTTACTCGTACCTGATTGGCGGCGACTTGGTTAGCCACCCGTCAAGTCTTGTACCCCGCCTTCGCTTCGACTTATATTGGAAAAAAGTGTAACTGTATGTATGAACGTATTTTACAAGCACCTAAATAAATCAAGATCTTACCGACTTATTAAAAACTAGCTAGTGATTATAGAGGAATACAGTGGAATGTGTTGCAATGCCTCTTTATTTATTTGTGATTTGTTTGAAGTAGGTACATATATAAAAGGTGATACATAAACATTTTTTGATCATATATTTCGCCAAAGTGCCAATAATAATTGTATAAAGTTTCAATTCAGTCAGATGAATGATGCACGAACGCACGCAGAAGACGAACTATTATCCGATACAAACTGTTCAGCACCTATTGTAAGTTGATGATACTATACATGTTTTTTTCATATGGCATTCCAGTGAGAAACTACAAAAATTAACGAATATATTAAAAAAAACTCAAAAATTATTTAAAAATAGAATTAATATTAAAAACTATGTTAATTTGTGTTAAGAAAAGCAGGATTTAATTGGAAAAGTAGAACAATATTCAATTGAGGTGAATAACATTAAAGTATGTTAAGAGGGTGATATAGAATGTCTGAATATTGAAACACAATCACTACATAGTTCGCTTGACTTCGTTATAATAATAATACTGACTATTTAGATGGAATATTGTTTAACCTGTTGAACACTGAATTAAATGCCTTTTTTACTTCTAAAACTATCTCCTTGAACAGTCGCAACACTTTTAATGAATGGGCGACACCAAGATTCCACAGAAGTAGGCAAAGGTTGTTTGAACTTTACAATGAAAGGTCATACAACCATAGTTACACATTTAAAGAATATTTTAAAAATTATTCAAAATTATTTATAAAAATTAGCTCCGCAGCTAAGTCATTACACTTAAGCAATAAATAAAGAAAGCATCAGATAAAATAAAAATGACTTATTGCGGCGAGCTGGGACACTGCGAACTACCGCGGGTGTGCCAGAGTGCCGAAAAGTAAGAAGCGTAAGGGCGCCGAGAAAAATGGCCGTAGGAAGGGCTACGGGGCCTCGCAGCCTCGGCCTCCCGCTCCAAAGCCGGCAAATAAACCCGCGCAGACAACCGCGCCTAAAATCGCATCAGAGCCCGCGCCCGGTCCAGCCACAGCGAAACCAGGTCCCTCTGACGGGACTACCGGGCCGAGCCAAAGCCAGAGCGCCGCATCGGGGCCTAACGCCTGGGCTAAACCTTTGCCCATGACGTCGAAGAGTGTAGCCGCTTCACGGCCCGCGCCTCAAATCACAACGCCTAAAATTCAGGACTAGTCAAATTTCGCCGCAGATTTCTCGATAATTTGCGGCTACATGCGCAGCATTAATTTTGCGGAACTTTCAAGCTTAGCACGCAAAATCCGCGAAACAAAGTCTCCTCAAGACCGACTCATGGCAAACCGTAGAGCACATGAACGTTATCGACGCCATTTGGACGTTTCCATGCGCCTAAACTTAACGCGCCGCGTCGTAGATAATTTTTAATTGTTACAAATGGCGTCCGATATTGGTTGAATTAAACCTCGCTCTATCACTGTCTCGTAATTTAACGCAAACGGTCTTAAGACGCAGTTAGTTGAAGTCACGAACTGTCTTCGTGATCATGACATCGACGTTATGCAAGTGCAAGAGACTTTCTTAAATCCTAGTATACGCGATCCTAAAATAGCCAATTACAAAAGCATCCGTAATGACAGAGCGACCGCGAAAGGCGGCACTCTGATTTACTATAAAAAGTTGTCAATAAACTCAGACTGCGCCTCATACAAAGAGATGTTAAAGAGCGTTTATCTGAGTATAATCAAGACAGCTGAGTCCCTATGCTTGGAGAAATCGAGCCGTCGCACACTGCCTACTACCAGTTGGCACGATCTCTCAAGGCCGAGCAAGTCTCACCCATGCCTCCACTCATTAGATCACTCGACAACTCGCTCGCCTTCGATGACAGCGAAAAAGCCGAATGCCTCGAAGACAGTCTAGAGAGACAATGCAGTCCGTCTCTCGCGCCTGCGGATCCCTACTACCTGCAGCAGGTGGCAGCGGAACTCGATCGCAGGGCTGCAATACTACCCGAGGGGGAACCACTGCCTCCAGTGACTCTCGACGAAGTCACTAAGATAGTCAAAAAGCTTAAAAACCGATCCGCGCCTGGCCTCGACGGCATAAACAACAGGGTGATGAAATGTCTAACTACGCCGCTATTGTGTCTGTTAGTTAGTATTTTTAACTGACTGGAGGACTGAAAGGAAGCCGACGTTGTAGGCTTTCCGTACCCTAACAAGCCTGGGAACATTCCGTCCAATTATCGCCGAATAAGTCTCATTAAGAACTCGATGGCTAAGATTTATGAGCGAATTACACTCAGTCGATTAAAAACTATGTCCTTATCAATAATATTCTCTTCCAGGCAGCAGTTCGGCTTTCGCCCCGAACACTCGTATACTCATCAAGAAGACAGCTTAACGGAGCACATATTAGAAAAATTCGCGACCGCCCTAAGCCTGTAGGCACAGGGGCCTTATTTTTCGATGTCGCAAAGGCATTTGACAAAGTCTAGCACGACGGCTTGTATTACAAGTTGTATCACTCTTAAATGCCGAACAGACTCGAGAACATCTTACGAGCCTTCTTGTCTAGCCGCCTATTTCGCTTCCGGGTAGAGGGAACGCGCTCTTCAAGTCGCCCTCTCCATGCCACCCGCGTCCCTTAGGGCTCTTGCCTCTCCCCACTCCTTTTCTCGCTATACACTAGCAATATTCCTAAACACCCCAAAGTCAATCTTGCGCTTTTCGCAGATGACACGGCTCTGTAATATTCCGACGAGCACAAGGGCCGCATAACGATTCATCTCCAAGCCGCAGCCGATCGCCTAGGCGAATGGTTCCGGAAATGGAGAATAGAGGTTAACCCCGAGAAAAGTGTAGCGATATACTTCTCGAGGGACACGCCAAAACCCGCTAGACGATTTCACACAATCGGCAACAACCAGCTAGGCACGATCACTCTGTTCGGACGCCCTATTCCCTAGGAAAAGAGCGTCAAATACCTCGGGGTCACTTTAGACGCAGCGATGTCGTTTGCTGCACATATCAATAACGTATGAAATAAAACGGCTTTTATCTCAAGCCGACTATATCCATTAACTTGCTCTTCAAGCAAAATGTGCTTAAGACACAAATTTCACCTCTATAAGACTTGCATAAGACCCGTAATGGCCTAGGCATGCGTCGTTTTCGCTCACGCGACGGACAATCAATTAAAGAAATTACAGAGCGTACAAAATCGATTCTTGCGAACTGCCACCGGAGCCGGCTGGTATCAACCCAACTTCTCACTTCACAGCGACTGTGTGATTACCCTTAATCTCTGAACACTTCAGAGAATTATCCCGGCGGTTTTTCTAAAAGCACGGGTTCACCCAAACCCGCTGGTGGTTAAAGTAGCAAATTACTGATCTGATAGAAACGCGACCGAACGCAAACGTCGCCCGCGAAACGTGCTAGACGACACGGACATCTCAGCTCTTCCTGACCAAGATACGATCAGTCATGATCCAGGCCACACAGCTAATAGCTACAATATAACACGCACCACGAGGCGCGACCGCTGTAGAGAGCGGCGCGCAATAGTTAATAATCACACCGCGTACACACGTGTTCCAGGGACACACAAGTTGACAGTCCGAATGGAGGCCCGCAGCCTCCCTCGAACGGTCATTAGACGACTTAAAATATACGCCTACGCCTACGCCTACGACTATAAATAGAAGACTAAAATCATTTTAAGATAACACGCAGCGAACGCGACAGTCCGAATTTCGAGGTTTTTGTAGGAGTATATTCATTTATGTATGTATGTTTGGGTCAAACTAAACCTGTCATTCGGGCCCCTGGCCCGTGATCACAGTATTCGTTGAAGCTGTAAAAGCCTAAAAAAGGCTAACAGCAATTAAATCACCGAAATTATATATCCCTTTGCTTTTAAGAGCACCATGCATAACATTAACCATCGTCTACAACTCCTCATCTGATGATGCTAATATCTCTGATCATCAGCGTATAGAAGGCATTTGATGGTCATTTATTCTTGATTCAAACGCACTTTATTTCAAATATTTCAAGCATTTGTCTATGAATAGGTTAAACAGCCATGGCGAAGCTACACATCCCTGTCTAACACCTTTTTCTTTTTTAAATTTGTATTAACCCCGTCTACGCTCGTACAGGCACTTCAATCTCAATATAGTGATTTTAGTGCTTATATCAAGCTGCCGTTTACTTCAACATAGACAATGTCAATCACAATTAATTACTCACCGCTCTGTCACAGGCATTTTACAAGTCTATGAATGCGCAATAAATCTTTTGACTTTGAGTAAAGACTTTTTCAGCTAAGATTCGTAACGAAAATACCTAAAGCGTAAAACGGTACGTTTATCGTACCGCTTTACGCATAAGGTATTTTGACATCTGACATCTGTCTACAGGTAAGTTGCCACTCCTCCAACTAAAAAAAAAACAGCGGACTAGTCACCGCGCCCTCTACAAGTTTACTGGTGGTAGGATTCTTATGCAGGAATCAGTCTAGGTAGGTACCACCCATTCTGCCGTGAAGCAGTAGTGTGCAAACATGCTGTGTTTCGGTTTGAAGGGCACTGTGAGCTAGCGTAATCACTTGGGCATATGAGACTTAAGAACTGATGTGTCAGGGTGATTGGCACAATGAGATGTCACACAGAAAAGTTCTGGGTGACACAGCATTTGTTATGGGCAGACGTTGCACTTACCATCAGGTGAACGTTTTGCTCGTTTCATCACTTTATACAATAAAAAAAAGTTTCAGTATCTGTTTTATCATTAAAAAATAAACGAAAATTAGTTTTACTAAACAAAACTGTATTTGTATAAAAAACCTTAAGTTCCAATCTTCTCACGTTTCATGAATGTTCATAATGGTAAATACATTTTTTATATTACATTTTCATGTGTAACTCAAAAAATTATTCTGCGATTGTCGTTTCTCTAGGAAATATGAATCCAAACGTAACAATGTAACTTTATTATTCTTAAATGTAAATGGTCAAGTTCCTACGTCGCGTCGGGTAGTAATAGAATATTTTATAGTGGAGAGTCCCTGCTCGTATAATATAAACGTAGCTTTTATATCAGTTCAACTAATAAAAGTAAAAGATAAAGTATGTATAGATACAATATGCACAAAGACATTCATGTTTACAATTAATAATGCTTAGACGTTTTATCATCGTCATCATCATTTCAGCCCATACCAGTCCACTGCTAAACATAGGCATCCCCATAGATTTTTACAAAACACGGTTCTGAGCCACCTGCCAGCCTCAGACGTTTTTTCACTTGTAATTTGTTATGAATAGATTTAACATTTAAATTACCTTTTGTTAGATATAACTATAGAAACGAAAGTACCCTCAAATTCCTTACTTGCAAATTACTGAATTTATGACGTTGTATAACTTCATTATGTGGTAACAGTCTTCAAAGGAAATGGTTTAACCTAATTCTAAATAATAATCCTCGTGTGACGATGCAAGACATTTATCCAACTTGTTGATAAATGTTCATGTCATTGTGTTAATGTGTAAATAAAGATTAATTTTTATTAGTAACATTAACTTTCGTAGTTCGTTAATTTAGATATTGAAATTTCATCATAATTTGTATTAAAAACTACAATTACTTCTAAATTATGAGTTATATATTATGAGTTAGTTATACATGTTTGAGTTTATTTTATCTGGTGTGAATTTTATTTATTTATCTATTTAACTATTTCTCCACACCAAAAAATTTTTTACATACATACAGTCGCGCCTTTTTCCTCATATAAGGGGTAGGCAGATGCCACAAACGTAGCCCAATAGACGCCGCCTTTTTGGTAGTAGCCAAAAAAACTTACTCCCGATTGCGTTCCCACGAGCGGTATAGTGAGTGACAGCGTTGCGTATTATATATTAGGTGTTATTATGCACGATTATTATGTAGGAAAGAGGTAAGTGCTATTCCACTCTGCCGGACACTTATCGGCATCTGCCGGGACACCTATCGAACCCTAAAAAAATACATGAAGAATAAAGTTTTGTACAAAGGCTTGTTTCGTTTGGAAATTTCTTTCTAGCAGGCTTTTTCACTGGATAGCTTTAGAGATATTCGGTGTGCTCTTTTCCAATATATATATTCGGTATTAAAAAAATTAGAAAAAAACAACAGCAGAAATTGTTTTAAATTTGTTTGAAAATTGCAATTATCAAATTAAGTGCCGGCACCAGGGTCGAACCTAGTTTACTCGCGTACTATGAAATTTAAAGCGAACGCCCCTGAGCTACCACGACTAAATATGTAAATAAAGTATATTGTAAAAATATGGGAAATGTAATGTAGTGTATGTCAAAAAAAGGAAAGGTCATCTAATTAAAAATCCTCCATATGACATAGCCGACCCAAAAACACTCGTATCAAAGGTAAAAAATTAAAAAACACGTTAATCGCATGTTAAGATAACTTTTATCAATTTACTAGCTTTCGTGACTTGTAATTATGTCACTAATGTAAGTGGAAAATTAAACAAAACATTATCTTTCGTATACCTACTAAATAAAGTCGTAGAAAAATACGTTTCAAAAGCATACATTTAATTTTGTTGTTGGTCGATTCCATGGTTCAGCAAGAAGCATATCCGCTTTCTGAGGTGTAGATCCTGAATTTAAATCCCAACTAAAGCCAATAATTTTAAATGTCTTGAACGAATTTAATGTTCCTTTTAATACCCGCACCGTACATGTAGTACACACTCATCAACTTACGTATAAAGTTACCTACCGGAACACAAAATCACATACATACACACACATGCACGCACGCACGCACTAATGAACGTACTCTCGCAAGTATACGAGAGGTTCTTAATTCTCTAAACATTTAGTTTTATATAAGAATTAAAGTTCTATATTGGTAGTTTTTTTTAATCATTTTTTAAATTGTAATATTTTTTTATACTCTAACTCTCTTTGAATAGCACCTACCTATTTTCTACAGAGGTGTCGTAAGAGGTGACTAAGGTCTTTTACGGAAGGCTGTTCGTGCAGAATAACACCAAATAAACATATGTCCTAATCCTGTCACTATACCGCTCGTGGGAACGCAATGGGGATTAAGAATTTTTGGACTCATAGCAAAATGGCGGCGACGTGGTTGGACACCACCTGTCACTCCGTTTTTCGCGAGTGCAAAAAGTAGGCTAAATGAAAAAAACTCTGTTTACTACCTTGCTTAACATCGCGTTATTTTCGGACACTCCACCACTGTTTTTGTATCCTGAACGCTGCTTGTTACAAACACAGCTACAAATATTCATATTCGACGTACAAATTTCGTCGCTATTCCCAGGTACGTCGTCACCGTCGCTAAACTAGAGTAATCCCTTTATTATAAGTGTTATTAAAATTCCAATAAAATTATGGGCAAACGTTGCACTTAACATCAAGTGATCGATTGACACGTCTTGTCACTTTCTTCAATAAAAAACTATATTAATCCACAGGGGTGACAACTGCCTTTGACATCTTGATTATTCATTGAGTATTAATGTAACTGTCCGTTTGCCGTATTTACCGCTAAACATCAGATGGACACTATGTGATCAAATTGTCAAACTTATATAAAAACATATGCTCTCTTTTTAATGATTCTTCTTCTTAATCATCAGCCAGTGAAAGTGCAATGCAGGACATGACGTCTACTAAATTGGAAGGATTTAACGATGTTATCACGCTTGGCAAACGGATTGGAACCCTGCTCCAGACACTTTTTTTTATAAAAAAAGGGGAAAACGAGTAGGTGGCTTACGAGATGGTAAATGATCACCGCCGTCCATTAACGTCTAAAATACCAGAGGAACAGCGTTGCCGGCCTTTGAGAAAGGAAGAAAAATCGCTGGCGGAAGCAGATTCCATAAAGTGCTTGTGCTTTAAAGTGCTTGGGCAATAAATTCAGCGTAAAATGCAGTGTAGAAAACCATCAAGGAGGAATGAATTGGTATTGTGCCGCAATGTGCGATGGTGAAATTTTAATATGGCTGAGGAGAGTGACGTGCCATACTTGTGAACAAGTGCTGCTTGTAGAGGCTGGTCATGAGCTGGGCCTGAGTTTGTATGTAGTGCACGTATGGATTATTGGATTTGTCTTCTCCAAAATTTTATCGAGGAGGAAATTTATTTACAGTGTTTAAAATAAATATAAAAAATGACCAAACTGAAGATATCGACGCAGATTTTTTCCCCTATTTATTTTCTACCTCGAGAAATATTATAAAAGACGTAGAATAAAGAGGAAGATAGCCAAATGATGTACGTCTAAAAAGTAAACGGCTTCGAAGGTACCAGCATTATTCTAGTGGAATTTGCATCTTTAATATTTACAAAAGCAGCAAGTTGAAGTAATAACCATGCCATTAATCCCAAAGAAATGAACAGGTGCAGTTTATCTGCTTGTACTAAATCGCATAGTACTAAAACTTTTATAGACAGTTTATAGCTTTTATGGCTACAAATTTTATTACTTTTGAGAAATAAGTAATGCATAGGATAAAACTGCTTAGATTATTTGTCACGCCACAGATACGAAGTCAATCATAAAATTAAGGTGGTACTTAAATTTGAGATCAGTTTATTGCTAGTGGAACCTAGAGCACTGGCTTTATGAATAACAATAAAATCTTGTAAATAAATATTTGACACATCACATCCAAAATTTAATTTCTTCAAATTTTATTTACATCTGACACCATGCTTTACATCGTACGATAAACACTACTAGTCACGTGATTTATCAGAAATTTCGTCTTAAGTGATATTCAATGCCTCTACAAAACATCATGTACTATTTTTTTATTTCTCATAATTATTTAAGCATAATTATGAGAAATAAATGACGTGTGGTGGCGGCCAGAGAATCTACCACTCCATGTCATCCCGTGGGCGTCGTAAAAGTCGACAGAGGTAAAATTAAAACCAGAAGATGGGCATCAGCATCTTACTGGAACATCTGAAAATATATACTGCGGTTGCTGCTACCCGCCTGCCAAGCGTGGCAACTACGACAAAATCCCCACAAAATGAGAGCCGTGGCAATCAATGAGGGAGGCCTATGTTCAACAGTTGACTGGTGATGGACTGAAGAGATGATGAGTGATGACTTGTATAAGTATTCCAGTAGTTTTATATTTGATTATAGGGTTACGTGAATAGATTTTGAATGTGCGCCTTCTTATCGAAAAATGTTGTGCCCGCAATCGTACGCTCGCGAAGTGGAGAACGATGTTTAACGTGCTTGTGGAGATGGCCGAGCCTCAACATTTTACTCACCTTATACAGAATCTGTACCTTGATGGCTCAAGGTTCTAAATTGGAAAAACAGAAATCCAAAGCTTTCCACACAGGACGAGGCGTACGCCACGAATGCATTCTGACTCCTATGTTGTTCAATTTGTATGGAGAATATATCATGAGAAAAGCCCTGGACGGCAGGAACGCCGGTGTTGCATTGGGTGGTCGCAGTGTCAGTAATCTAAGATACGAACGGACGATAATTGTGTCGAGTAAACTGGAAATGGCAACGTTTCTAAAGAAAATTGAAGTAGAAAGTGCCATACTTGGTCTTAAAATCAACCATTCGAAAACAAACATAATGGTTATGGACAGGGCAGTAGTTATTCCAGTATCCGACACACTCAACGGTTATGAAAAGGTTAGCGAGTTAGTAGTATCTATGGTCGTTAGTAGTATCTTGGGTCATTGATAACCATTGACGGTGGCTGCACTAATGAAATCCGCCGTAGAGTCGGTATGGTCAAAAGCCGGTGTCCTAACCTCAACAAGATCTAGAGGAACAAAGTTATTTGAAGTACAATTAAAGTACGCTTAGTTCGAGCTTTGATATTTTCTATATACTTGTATGGTGCCGAGACTTGGACTATGAAATTTCGCGATAGCATTAAGATCGATGCTTTCGAGATGTGGTGTTAGCGAAGGTTGCTCCATATACCCCGGACTGCCATGAATACATTAATTGCTGTAATTTTAATTGTTAAGTTACATTATTGAAAACATTATGATGTGACCTGTACGTCTAAAAAATTTAAAATATTCCTGCCTGATCTGGAGTAACGTCGCGGTTTCTTTCCGGCTTCGAATTCATGTAGTAGTAGGTGTGGTTAAAGCCTGTAATGTTAAACGTCTTTTTTTATTGTAAGTGACGAAACGAGCAAAACGTTCACCTGATGGTAAGTGCAACGTCCGCCCACATCAAATGCTGTGTCACCCAGAATATTTCTGTGTGACACCACACTGCGCCCTAGCCTATGTCTCAAATGCCCAGTGATTACGCTAGCTCACAGTGCCCTTCAAACCGAAACATAGTAATTCTTGCACACTACTGCTTCACGGCAGAATAAGTGGCCCTGGGGTGGTACCTA
This sequence comes from Luehdorfia chinensis, assembly GCA_019845155.1. Taxonomy (NCBI): domain Eukaryota; kingdom Metazoa; phylum Arthropoda; class Insecta; order Lepidoptera; family Papilionidae; genus Luehdorfia; species Luehdorfia chinensis. Next base: position 35,652 of record JAHVAK010000341.1, on the reverse strand, counting down.
CCTAGATGGATTCCTGCATAGGAATCCTACCACCAGTAATGCCCTAATTGTTGTGGCAGTCAGGTAATGTTTGGCCGTGAATGTGTTTAAATGCTAATGAAAATTGTGACTAATTCATTACTTATTATAAAGAAAAATAATTTTACAAAGTTTAATATAATGTCTCTTTTCTATGAAGTTAATGTTGATATTTTTTTTTGTTTATTATAACAAAAAAACAACTTAATGATTAATTATTTTCCCTTTGTCTGTATAATCAACGTGTAGATCGTAGATAGATTTACATAATCGACTAATACCAGGTGCCGTATTTATACTTAATTTAATTTAAGTGCTTATAAGTAGACGGTACTAGAAATGTGCATTAGACGTTTGAAATTAATAAATTCTCAACACTTATTCTACAGTAGAAGATGGTAATAATGATGATTAAATAAATCAAACTAAAAAGACTAATTGTTTTGCTTACCAAGCAAATGATACAATGTTTTCATAAAGTAGTCATAAAGGCAGGTCAGCACATGGGATATTCTAGAGGAAAGTCTTCAGCCAGTGTATCCTGTATGTGTCTAAATGTGAACACTGATGGTACTACTACTCTACAAGCTCAAATTCGCTAAAGAATAGTGTAAAGAGCTATGCATGAAGTTACTCTGATGGATAAGATTTTTAATAAAGGAATCCAGCGAGGAACTAAAGGACAAGCAAAAAAAAAGCTTTCCGTATTTGCAAAGTGAAGTAAAAACCAGCTGGTCCCATATTCACTGGTAGTAGGATTTCTATGCAGGAATCCGTCTAGGCAGCTACCACTCCAGGACCAGTTATTCTACCGTGAAGCAATAGTGTGCAAACATTACTGTGAGTTAGTGTAATCACTGGGCATATTAGACTTAAGAACTGATGTCTCAGGGTGATGGGCGCAGAGTAGTATCACACAGAAATGTTCTGGGTGACACAAAACTTGCTATGGGCAGACGTTACACTTGCCATCAGGTGAACGCTTTGCTTGTTTCGTCACTTGATCCAATAACAAAAAATCTCTACAAAGTATTGAAATACTTTCATTCCTCTACGAATATTACATTACATAATATTCGTTTCGAAAACACCATATACCATGTTTGGTTTCCGTTATTCAAATGCATAGTTAGGAACGGAACGTCCTTATTGTCCTTTTGGTGTTCTGAATGCATTTTAAACCAACTCATTTTGAGATTAAATGACGATAAAAAAATTGATCTCAGTATTATCATTATTACAACTTTATTAATATGTATAATGATTGAAAATACAGACAATCCAAGATTTTTATAAATTTCAGATTAAATAAAAAAACATACAAATGGAAAAGTATTTAACACAAAAAATATAGACACACGAGTTGATTTTATTAATCTTGATTGATAATAATTTTTTTACAAACTCGTACCTAATTTAGATCTAGACAATTACAATACACACTGTTGTTGTAAATGTTTAAAGGTGTCTTAATACTTATTTTACTACTTTTTAGTATTTCACACCAGAAAACAGTATTTGAATACTTATATCAGAATACGTGTCTTGCCTTAAAATTACCGAAAATTGTGGTAAACACGCTTGAACCTGTTTATTTATGACATACATGACTGGGTACGGAAAATATCGGTTTTGGCATACAATGAATATGTATGATAATAAGAAGGCAGTGTAAACAACATGTTATGTAGCCAAAGTTCTAACAAAACAAGATGTTTATGACTTATCTATCAACTTCTTTAATACATGTAAGTTTTTCTTAGTAGAAATTCATAAAAATAAATTAGAATGAGTTTTATGTCTAAGAATCTTGTTTACTTTTTGGAAATTTTCTTTAAGATCATTATTTCTTAGAAGAGTAGTCTGATAATTATTTTAATAATACGACAGTATGGCACACTGCTCTGCTAAATATTTTTTTGTTCATAGTCGAAGGTAAACGAGGAAGGCATATTCCTCTATTAGATATATATCAGGGATACAGGACTTACTTTTCTCCAGCATCGTCTGTTATACATATACTAGAAAAAAAAAATCGGTCTTGGATTTATTGTGATCGCCACTGCCTCTAAAACAGAATAAATTATTCCGACTTTATAATACAGACGTTATATCAAATAGCGCCGTACCATCTCATCCCGTGGGTGTCTTAAAAGTCGACAGAGGGAAAATTAAAAGCAGAACTGCGGTTGCCAACCTGCCTACCAAGCGTAGCGACTATGGCAGATTCCCCCCAAAACGAGAGCATCAAACTTTTTTGGCAATCTATGGGGGAGGCCTATGTGAAGTACTGGGCTAGTGATAGCCCGAAACGATAATGATGATGATCAAATACAATAAAGCCCGGATGAGTCAATATTTTTTGATGCGAATTTGTACAACACTTAATATAATGCGGCGACGTGATTCGCCACCCGTCAGGTCACTTTTCCTGCGGTAGCGAAAAGTGGCCTACGGATGTGGTCTCTACCTACCTCTTTCATGGAAAAAAGGCGTGACTGTATGTATGTATGTAATATAATATAGTACAACCATGTAGTATCGATGTAAGATAAGCTACTAACCCATCTCGTTCTTTACGTAAGAGTCGAACGAGGAAAATGTCGAAACAATCTAGTGGTTTTTGGCAGATCATCACGAAAATTCCAAACCCAAAATACACAGAGCGGTTATGGATAGCAATAACTAAGGCGATGTATGGTGCTGCGGTCATCAATGCGCTTTCCGGGCGTGGTGGTCATGAAAGAGGCCTATGTTCAGTAGTAGACAATTAACAGATCAATGAAAAGATGTCGAAATCTGGCTTAGGAGTAATAAAACGTCCAATACTCGGGTAATTTAAGTCTTTTTAGGGCTCGTTTAAATAAATGAGCCCTAAGAAGAGAGTTCAATACATAAAAATACAAACGCTATGGGAATGTGGTCACTTCTCTTGGACTAAATGTTGATAAGCGGGAAAACTTATACGGCATTTGTAAAGATGCCGCATAAAAATCTTATGGGAGTCAGCTAACTTGGTTTTATGTTCATCGTCCTTGAATATTCACGAAATCATTTCGTTAATTTAGTGTAACTTAATACCGATTGAACTAGATTTTGTATGTAACCATTCATATCAATCATTCATATAAAATATTTACGAGTTTTTTTGTTTCATGCATGTGTGCATTAAATGGATAACCGTCCGATAGCCGCTCGTAGGTTCCATATCAGAGGCATCGACAGAACAACAGCGCTGCGGCAATTTTGCTGTATGTAACATAATGTTAAGTCGGGTCCTTTTTGTTGCAGCAGTGTATTTTTTTAATCTATGTTGGTATATGAAGGGTAGCAACGAAAAAAAGCTATTTTCTTTCATTCTTTCTCTCAAAGTATAATATGTGATCTTCGTGTTTTTATCGCGTCTAAGTCACACACACACATTTAAAAATCACTACTAATTCTGTCAGATATATAAGAATGCTGATTTAATACATTTATTCAAAATTTTCGCTCCTCTGTTCCTTTGTTGTTGAAAGAGTAGGGTACAATCAACCAAGACGACCGAACATGTAATTTCCGGAATATGGTTTTATAAAAAAGGGCCTGACTGAAGATGTCACAAACATATTATTGCTTCGTTATTTAAAGGAAGCTTTTTAATCGGTTCAGCTCTTAGGATATGCACTGAAAAAGATTGCTCATTGTTGTTACTAAAGTCCTCAGAGTCCGTAATATACGTAGAGTTATCCTGAACAAAACTCTACATCACTATATAAAAACAGAATGTTTAATAAAATTAGACGTCCCAATGTCTAATTAGTCTAGTCTCAAAACTAGAAACTAAACAAATAGGAGCTAACTAACTTTTTTTTTTATTCATCAGTTGAGCTGCGAAAATTGCATTTATTATCTGCGATATTGAATTTAATACAAAAACAACACGTGGTGCATTAAGAAACATTATATGATATTTAATTTGTCACAATACAACAGATAATTGCTTAGCTATGAGGGAAAAAAAATAATAAAAAACATGCATAGACTTCTTAAATCATGATGATCTTTTGGCTGACCATAATGTATACATACATACATACATAGATCACGACTGTATCCCATAAGGGGTAGTCAGAGACTGGACACTCAATGTAAAAACAGATGACTGCCGCAATCCACGTTTCACCAAAACAATATAATGCACTTGGTGTGATAGGTAGTGGGCCCATCGCCACCATGCGCTGTTGGGTGCACAGTGCAGTTTAATTCCTTACTCGCCTTTTACGAGATCCATTGGATGAGATGGAGTGGTTGTATTCTTTTAACTAGCCGCCACCACACGCCATAATGTATAATGAGGGATTAATAAGATTTTAAGATTTTTAGAAGTTATCTACAAAGATAAATCAGTTTTATAATTTTGTTGATTTTCTATATTTTTAACGGCTCTGCCTTTTACGAGATCCATTGGATGAGATGGAGTGGTAGTATTCTTTTAACTAGCCGCCACCACACGCCATAATGTATAATGAGGGATTAATAGGATTTTAAGATTTTTAGAAGTTATCTACAAAGATAAATCAGTTTTATAATTTTGTTGATTTTCTATATTTTTAACGGCTCTGAAGTTTACGACATCAGTAAAGTGCATATTATACTTTGTGGTGATTTACAATGAATGCAACAATTTATGTTTAATTGCTGCTCATGGAAAGGCAATGGGAGTAAGATTTTTTGACTTGTACGAAAATGGCGGCGACGTGTTTCGCCCCGTCACGCCGCGTTTCACGCGAGGGCGAAAAGTGGGCTACGTGAGTAGCCTCTACCTACACCTTAGGTTGTACGGTTAAGTGGGAACCTAATAATTTTTGCCAAAGACTAAGGTCTCGTGTCCATTACCTTATCGTACCTAGACGCACTCTTGCACAAACCCGGGGATGTTTTAAATTTGCTGCTTTAAAATGCTGGAATGATTTACCTCCACCGCTTCGGAAGATGATCTCATTAAGTTGTTTTAAAAAGAAATGTCGGAACTGGCTTTTGATGCAGCAAACCCTAGGTTCGTCTGTCCATAATTAATATATTTTTATATATACACATATATATATATATATATATATATATATATATATATATATATAAATGTGTGTGTGTATAAATATAAATATATATAGCTTGTACGAATATTGTTTAAAGTTTTGTTTTACTATCTAAGTTCTATTTTTTTATTATTAAAGTGTGTTATTGTTCTGTTTTTAATTTCGGGCTGGGATAGAATATCAGCAGTGTACACCATGTGTTTTACCAAGCTGAATCCTAGACCCTTTTGTCTAAAAGGAGATTTATATTCTTTTGTATACCTTTTTAAACTTTTCTGTATACCTGATTTTAGACAAATAAAGTTCTATTATTATTATTATTATTATACGGGAAAAGGGCGTGTCTGTATGTAGCACAGATACATAAAGTCACGCCTTTTCCCGTGGCGTACTTAATGCTGCCTCCTATTGCAGTATTAAATGCTCACCGAATCAAACATTGGGTCCGTCCAGACGTGTCGCTCGCAACCTGCTGGAGCAACATACACCGAGGAAGAGACTTCTGCTAGATTCTTGTATAGGGTGCCGATAGTTACTGTCCTCCTTACAAGTTGATTAGGCGCGTCTAAATTTTATTTTGGTCGTCAAAATAGTTTAAACCGCTTAGCTAGATTAGTGAATAAAGTTAGATTAGCTAGGTCGCCGTAAGGTACGGCCTTGCTTACTTAGGTCGTTCGCTTTTTACCGGGCCCATATTTTATAGTGTCCCGTGTAACCGGGAACAACATCGGTTCTGCGAGTCAGGTGCAAGCTGAGCAACGCTTTGAGTTTGTTGCGACGATTTTTCGTCGCCGCTAGAAGGTTTGTACATAGTGCAGTGACATTATTAGGTACACTAACACAGTATTGCCAATAACACACCTCCCTGCCGCGCGGCAGGGAGTCATGAGTTAAAAAAGTCGTTTCGCGCGTGTAAAATATTCCCCGGGTTTCGGTATGGCCCAGGCGGAATACGTGCAGCAGGAGCTTCGCCGCCTCGTGGCGGCGAAGTATCCTACGTTAGATCCGGAGGTGATTTTTCGCCCCCTGTCTCCTGGCTCCGACGCCAAAAAACCTTTGGCCCCCCGCGCCGCCGCGTCCCCCGCGACCACCGCCGCGTTAGGCCCCCTCGGCCCTTCAGGTCCCTCAGCCCCCTCCGGGCAAAAGCCGTTAGGCCCCTCCGGCCCCGCAGTCGTCGCAGGCCCCTCAGACCTCGCTCGATCGACGCCGTTACCGGACGCTTCCGGTTCGCAGCGTCCTCCGTCGCGCGACCCGCCGCCTTTCTCTTGGCGCGACCCGCCGCAATCGCCAGACGACGTAGTGATGCAAGCGATGCACTCCGCGCAGTCGTCGCGCGCATCATCGCGAGCTTCTTCTGTAGCGGGTCGATACTCAGAAGAATACTACAGATCCGATCAAGAGAGCTACTGCTCCTCTTCCACTCCGACTACGGAGCTAGACATGGCCGCCCCCGGAGACGATGGCTTCACCACTGTCACCGGTCGCAAGAGGCGCCAAAAGAAAGAAGCCGACGCCAGGCCTCCTTGTAAGGTGGCCGCCGCGACGCCGGCACCGCGCCCGAAAATAACCGCCAAAAAGGCGACGCGCCCTGTCCCGATGGACACCTCCGCGCCCTCCCGAGAGGCCGGAGCCCCCCGTGCCCCTAAGGCGCCGCCTCCTGTAGTAATACAGGATACGGCTGCCTGGGGCAGCATTTCGAAAGCGCTCGATGAAAAGCGCATTTATTTCACGCGTGCTAGGCCGATCGCGAACGGCATTAGTGTCACGGTGCCGACACCGACTGACCATCGCGCGTTGACGAAATGGTTAGCCGACAGAAAGATCGGTTACCATACAAGTCAAAATATCTCAAACGATATTCCTTTTAAAAAATATTTATTTGTTACAAATACAATTTTTAATCTAAATACTAATATAAAATATGTGAAATTGGACTTGTACAATGAACAGAGTAACTATGTCGATGCCTTGATTCTAATGAATTTCTCGTGTCGCTCGACTGGCGCTGCTTTTATACCGATGGAATTCATATGTCCCTTGTTTCTAGAATCGTCGTCCAAGGGGTGGTCTGATGCCGTCTTCCTTGTTTAACATTCCGTTGATTCGTATTACTGTCCATTGGTATGACTTCGTGTGAATCAGTCATTATACTGTCTTTATGTTCCTTTGTTAAACACTTGTCAACAACTCTATGGCGTCATATTTTATTATCCAAGTATCTTGTTGACGCAAGTTGACTCTCCCCCACTAAATTTGAAGTCCTAGGTTTACAACAAACCTTAGTACTGAAAAATTTTAAAAGTACATACAAGAGCATAACAATCATAGTTAATAGAATCAGGCGTTACTTTGCGGAAATCCATTATAATGAAGAAAAGTAAGTTACTTTGCTAAGATCCGCATGCAAAATATAAAAATGGTGTATATTACCTAGTTTTTTGAAGTGCACCACCCGCCCTCCCTCAGTAGCGTGCACAAGCAAACTAACACCGCCACCAGGAACCGCCACCAGGTACCCTCCACCAACCACTACAATACCACCACTAGATAATATACACCACCGAAGCCGAGAACACGACACGTGTTTCGCCCCAATAGTAGTAGACTCTACGACAGACGGCCGCCGTAGAGTCTATTACGCTTGATAATGCCTCGTTTTGGGGCGAAACACGTGTCGTGTTCTCGGCTTCGGTGGTGTATATTATCTAGTGGTGGTATTGTAGTGGTTGGTGGAGGGTACCTGGTGGCGGTTCCTGGTGGCGGTGTTAGTTTGCTTGTGCACGCTACTGAGGGAGGGCGGGTGGTGCACTTCAAAAAACTAGGTAATATACACCATTTTTATATTTTGCATGCGGATCTTAGCAAAGTAACTTACTTTTCTTCATAACAATCATGACTAAAGTTAATATGATATATTGAATATAGTTATGTTTTTCTTGAGTCTTCAACTCTTTTATTTCTTGTATTTGTTTTAACTTAGCAGTCATCTTGTCTTTGTAATAGCTTAATTCGATTTCTGGTATTTAACAAGTTTGAGCCTTTTATCCACGAAGTTTCTTCATTATTTCCTTCACACTTAATTTTAATTTCTTGTGTTTTATTTAAGTAAATATATATTACATTAGATGATATTTCCCTTAAATCCTCTTCTGGACATTTAATCGGTACAATATTACATTGGTTTGTATTTTTATTTCTTAACATTTTTGTTTCACAAGTATTTTCTTGTAAAATACTTCCTTTACAAATTAATTCGTCGAGTTCCATACAATCTTCGACTTCATATATTTCACTTTTCGTATATGCGAGAGTGACTTTTCGCATTAAAGGAAAGGAACAGGAAGGATAACTTTGGATTATTGGTACAATTTTTCTTGTTTCATATACAATAGGCTTAACCAAAGGTATCTCTAACATAAAGTATATAATATTATCTATAATTTTACAATTCACATTAATAAATGGTTCAATGTTATTTATATTACTAGAAATCATTACATCTTTTGGTATAATATTCAAGGTTTCTTGTAAAGTATGTGATTGTATTATACTATAATGATACATATGATGTTCTGCAAAAGTAATCGCAGTTGCTAATCTTTCTGTAACGTCTTGTAACGTTTGTGCTTGTAACAAAAAACTTAAGGCTATCCTTTGTTGTTTTTTACTAGATACAATTTCAGTAAATTGACTATCAATTCTTTTCTGAATATCTGTTATTTTATTTATTTGATTGTTGTATTCTTCTAATACATCATTTGTTATAGCTATTTGCTTATTATATGTAACTCTTAAAGTTTCTAAATCCGTTTGGATTTTTACAAGATCATCATTATCAGGATTTCCTGTAATAAATTTAATTATAGATCCTAATCCATTAATAAGACCTCTTTTAACTCTACTTTGTATATTTAAATGATTACAAATTTCTTGTACATGATTAATTATAATATGTATTCTATCATAAATATGTTTTACATCATCCAATTTAGGATCTGTTATAAAGGTACTAATTTTATTCAATAACCATTCTTTACTCTCTAATATAGGTTTCATATCTAACTTATGAATAATTGTCCACTTTCCCTCGATTACACGAGTGTGTTTTGTTTCCACTAACACTATGTGTTCGTTTGGATTGAGCGGTCTGAACTTGTATCCGAAAGTAATGAGGCATCTGTAACACAAAGTTCCTCAACATGATAAGTTCGACCGTTACTTAACTTATACTTATTGTTATCTTCACAACTTAATATTTTATAAGGTCCTAGAAATCTAGACTTTGTTTTATGTCTATCTGCCTTACTATTTTTTAAATATGCTATATCACCTATTTTAAATGTTTTACAATGTTTAATCTTTTTATTAATTCTTTCATTTCTCTTAACTTTTTCTTCTCTTAACACTTTATGAATATTTTTATTTAACTTACTCATAAATTCTTTTTGTTGATTAGTATAGCTTTGTATAACTACTTTTAAATTATCGAAACTTCTTATTTTTGGTTTCCTACCAAAATGTACTTCAAATGGAGACATATTTATAACACTATGTGTTGTGTTGTTATAGGCATGTGTTATAAAATTAATTTTTTGATTTTTATCTAGGTCTGAATCCTTTTGTAACCTAAATAATTCTTGAATCGTACTATGCAATATTTCTACATCCGAGTTAGATTTATGATGTTGCGGTGTAGTTGTGTGATTTATAATATTATATGTTTTAAATAATTCATTAATTAATTCACTACAAAATGATTGCTCTCCATCATGAATTATTTTATTCGGTGATCCTATCATTGCAAAAATTTCTGCTAGTGTATCATAAACTTTACTTTTTTCTGATTGTTTTACTATAGCATATTTGGAAAATTTATCGATGACTGTTAAATACCAGTCTCTTTCTAATGACATAAAGTCTATGTGCCACACTTCCATTGGTTCGCGTGGAGTTTCCGTTTCTAATGCTAATGTTACATTAGGGTGCCTATTATATTTTTCTTTTTGACATAACTCGCACGTTAATATATATTTCTTTATATGCTTTTTCATTTTTTCCCAGTAATATTTTTCTTTTAATTGTTTATAAACGCTTTCAATACCTGTATGTCTATTATTTAGTAAATGATATTATTTAATTAATTTAAGTTGTTCCTCTTTATTATCTACTTCTGTTAATGATTTAATATATCTTACAGGCTTAAATTTAGTATGATCAAAATATTTTCTATATACTTCTGATACTTTATAATATAATTCATCATTAGGAATTATAAACGCATATTTTTCTCTAGGTAAATATTCTAACATAAATTCTTTAATTGTTTGTTCCTCCTCCTCTGGGGGAATATAAAAATACCAAATATTATTTTCTCTAACTGCCTTTTTATAAGGAGCTATTTCAAATATTACCCTTCTTAATCTTTTAGGGGGATACGCATTTATTATAGGAATCCCTTCATCACTATTTTCTTGATTCGAATGTATTGTTTCACTTGATTCACTAGTTTGTGACATTTCTGACAAACTTAAGTTATCGCCTAAATTAGCACGCATACTTGAGCTCTTTGAATTATTTGAATTATTTGAATTATTAGAATTATTTAAATTATTAGAATTATTCAACGAGGAAGTTCCTTCCGTGTGATGAATTTCTACTCGACTTAACGCGTCGGCAACATAGTTGTCTTTTCCTTTAACATGTTCTATTTCATAATCGTAATCTTGTAATTTTCACCGAGTTAATCTTTGATTTGGTTCTTTTAATTTAGCTAACCATATTAAAGCTTTATGGTCAGTTCTTAAAATAAACTTTCTCCCATAGACATAAGGTCTAAATTGATTTACTGCCCATATTATACCTAACAATTCTTTTTCTGTGGTATTGTATTTTTGCATCAGTTACTTAATGTTCTTGAAGCATATGCTATAGGATGGTTGTTTTGACTCAACACTGCTCCTATTGCAATATCTGACGCATCTGTCGTAATAATAAATGTTTTATTAAAGTCTGGAAATGCTAATACCGGACTATTCGTTAATAAACGTTTACATGTTTCTACAGCTTCCAAATATTTTTTATCTTTAATATTAATTATAGCATTCTTTTTAGTTGCTTCCGTTAGCGGTTTTATTATTTTACTTAAGTTTGGTATAAACTTTCTATAATAACCTACTAGTCCTAGAAATGATCTAACCTCTTTCAGTGTCCTAGGGACAGGAAATTTTTGTATTGCTTCTATTTTCTTTTTATTGGGTTTTAATCCATCTTTATTTAATACATGTCCTAAAAATTCAATCTCTTCTTCCATAAATACACATTTATTTTTATTTATTTTTAAATTAGCTTTTCTTAATGCTTTGAAAACTTGTTGAAGCTTATTTATGTGTTCTTGCTTCGTTTTCGAGTAAATAATTATGTCATCTAAATAAACTAAACATATGTCTTTATTTATTTCGTTATTTAATATATTATTCATCATTCTTTGAAACGTAGCTGGGGCATTTTTTAAACCAAATGGCATTCTCATAAATTCATAATGACCACCAGGTGTACTAAATGCTGTTAATTCAATTGATTTATCATCCATCATTATTTGATGATAACCTGACGTTAAATCTAAAGTTGTAAAATAATTACTTCCTTGCAACTTCGAAAATAACTCTTCTATATTAGGTAGAGGGTATTTATTTGACTTAGTTCTTTCATTTAAACGTCTATCCACTACCATACGCCATTTTTTAATTCCTGATTGATCTATTTTTTTTGGAACTAAATGAACGGGTGCTGACCATGGAGATTCCGAGTTTCTAATTATTTTTTCATTTAATAATTTACTTATTTGCTTACGAACCTCTTCTTGTTGTATTTGAGGCAACCTAAACGGTCTCTGATAAATCGGTTCATCGTTTATTAAATTAATACAGGGCTTTATTTTAGTTGTGGCACTATTTGTTATATCTTCCGTAAATAAATCTTCATACGTTTTACATAAATCTCTAATGTTTAAATTGTTATCGTACGTCATGTGCAAAATTAATATCTCTCTATCTGGTAACGTTAACTTTCTTTCTTTTAAATCTATAATCGCATTTATTTGTTCTAACATTTCGGTTCCCATTAAAATATCGTATTTATTACTAAAATCATAAATATAGAACTTCATAATTCCTTTATCCTCACCAAAATATTTACACCAAAAAGGAGTTTCTATAATACCGTTATGTGACGTTATATTATGTGACGTCCTAACACTAAATTTCTCTGGTTTCCAAAACTCAGGAAAAAATTCCTTTTGCGCTTTATTCGTTATGAATGAACGCTGACTACCTGTGTCTATTAATATTTTTAACTTAGGATTATCCGTTTCGAAATACGGTAAAAAAGACTTAACGTGATTAAATTCTATGATATGCCGTCTCTTATCTTGGCCTTTGAAAAATTTACATTTCTATTTTTATTACTATAAGGATTTGAGTTAAAGTACTCACCACTATACTGCTCAGGAACACTCTCTGAACGTTTATTTACATCGCCACTACGTGAATGGGGATGATAGAACACTTCTTCAGCCACTAATCCTTTACCTAAATTTATTTGACCGGGTTTTAACGCGGGAGCCGTTCTCATCGACACGTCTCCTTTCTCAAGCGGTTGCGGACGTTGTGGAAAATTTTCAAATCGCCGCGCGAAGTATTCATGTTTAGGTCTCGCGAACACATTGTTTGGGTTAGGTGTCCATGTCTGTCGCGTATTAAATGGCATGTTTTGTCTTCGTGTGTTCATGGAACGATTCGTTGGAAAATTATTAATGGGCCTTTGTGTTGGCACGTTGAAGTATTGCTTATGCATTTGCACGTTATGAAAGGGTTTTGGGGTAGGCAGAACGCTTGAAAATTTTTGTCTTATATTATCAAATCGTCCTTCTGCTTCTAAATGTAAAACTCTTTGCACTGTTTCATTAAAGGTACAATTACTAACGTGAATTTGATCATGAAAGGGAAGACTATTCCTTAATGTATTTTGTGCTGTATTTATATATGGTTCCATTATACCTTCTATTAATTTTATATCACTATATCTATCTTGTAATTTACTTTTAATAAAAAATAACTTTTGTTTAAGTTCAAAAATTAAATCCTTATAACTACCTTTTTTCTTTACATTAGATAATTCAATTAATAAAGTATTAAATTCTCTATTATCTCCACGTTCTATTTTTAAATTACTTTCAATTATTTCCCATCTAAAATCATGATCTATCATAGATATAGCTATTGCTGCTCTATCTGTTAATTTACTTAATAATAACATAACATTTTGTGGACTTTCTCCTAGAAATTTTAACCATTGCTTTGCACTATTTAAATAACTATAAAGACTTGATGAGTCTCCGTCGTACGTAGGGACGAAGCCTATCAATTTAATTGGGTCCATATTTGTTTGAATAATAGGGACCTGTGATGTACTAGGTGCAGATGGCACGTAGTTAATATTACTCTCAGTTCTGACGAATGGAGAGTCAGGCATTCTAGTTATACTGTTCTTATCTTTAAGTACAAGAATCGGGGATCTTAGGAGCGGAATTTTGGAGTATTTAGGATAATACGAAAGTACTCACAACTGCCAGCTGATGATCACCTTCCAAATCCACATAATTTTCGGTATTTTGACAAATTTATTTGTATGGTTCTCAGTATTTAAGACTTGAGAGTCACGCAGTAATCCTTCGGTAATCTTCTCGAGCGACTTTGGGTTTATTTCCAAAAATCTTGAACTCTTGATTGATTCCTGGAATTAAGAACTGCTTTTACTGAGCCTCACAATGGGCGCCAGTCAAAATATCTCAAACGATATTCCTTTTAAAAAATATTTATTTGTTACATATACAATTTTTAATCTAAATACTAATATAAAATATGTGAAATTGGACTTGTACAATGAACAGAGTAACTATGTCGATGCCTTGATTCTAATGAATTTCTCGTGTCGCTCGACTGGCGCTGCTTTTATACCGATGGAATTCATATGTCCCTTGTTTCTAGAATCGTCGTCCAAGGGGTGGTCTGATGCCGTCTTCCTTGTTTAACATTCCGTTGATTCGTATTACTATCCATTGGTATGACTTCGTGTGAATCAGTCATTATACTGTCTTTATGTTCCTTTGTTAAACTCTTGTCAACAACTCTATGGCGTCTTATTTTATTATTCAAGTATCTTGTTGACGCAAGTTGACTCGCACTCGAGGGGGAACGTATCCTCCGCGTAGTTATCCGCGGCGTCCCGAAAGCAATCGAGACGCAACTTATATTAGAGGACCTTAAGTCCAAAGGCCTCCGCGCTCTACAAGTTCATCGCATGACGAATATGCGAACTAAGGCGCCGTACAACCTAGTGCTCGTGCACTTAGAGTTATCGGACGACGGCAAAAAAATTTTCGACATACCAAGTGTATATAACCTCTAGTCGAGGCACCGCGTAAGCGGTCCTCGCCTAGCCAGTGTCACCGCTGCCAACTCTATGGCCATTCCGCGCGCAATTGCTTCGCGAACCCTCGTTGCGTCAAATGCGTCGGGGGGCACGTGACAGCGGAGTGCAGTCGCGACCCAAACACCGCGGACCCCCCTACCTGCGTGCTGTGTGGGACGGTGGGCCACCCTGCGAACTATCACGGGTGCCCTAGCGCCCCCCGCGGCAAGCGGCGTCGCGGGAAACGCGGTAACCGCAAAGGGAAGCCTAAACAGGCTAACCCCAGCGCCCCTCCCACCCCCGCGGGTAAAAAGACTACGTCGGCAGAGCCTCCTCCGCCGCCGAAAACTAACGCGTGGACCCGGCCCTTGCCTATGGTCAGCGCGGCCTCTACTCGCCCCTCGGCCCCCGCGCCCTCCGCTAGGAGCGCCGCGACGCCGGTAGCTGCCACACCTGCCCATAGCCTGCAAGAGGATTTCGACATCCTACTGCAGTATATGGACAGTGTCGATATTGACGAACTTACGTTGTTCGCAAACAAAATTAGGACGGCAAGCTCTCCTAAAGAGCGCTTACAAGCGTCGATTGAGCACATCGGTGTGCTCAACGCAATTAAAAATTTTAAAGCCAAATAGGCAATTAAAATTCATCCGCGTTATTATAATTTTTAATTTTAAATCTAATAATAAATGTTAAATTCATTCGCTAATAAATAACGCATTTGAGGCCCTCGCCTCAACACATACACCCGCGTACACATACACGCACCCGCTAGCACAGCGGCGCACCGCACTCGCCGGCGAGTGCGAAGTCTTAGGTTCATAGCCGCTCGATTCATTCGAGTTCTCAGGCTACCTTCTTTTTCAGATGGTTTTTATTAGTTATTGTTTGTTTTGTATTGCATATATTATTGTATGCAATATAAAATAAATAATATTCTGCTTCGATGGTGATCCAAGCCGAGGTTCGTACCTCCTTCAGAGGGGCCCTTGGATCACTTCGAGCCCCCCCTTGTTAGTCGGATACCTTTATTCGTTTTCAGGGGTCGAAGTGCAGCGCAGTTGTTCAGCAGCGACGTTGTCCTTCTCACTCGCGGGCCTTCTGCTCGCGAGTCCCTACCTATGACGCAGTAAAAGCCATAAGGCTAATTGCATACTCGCACACAAAAATTTCAGATGGTTTTTATTAGTTATTGTTTGTTTTGTATTGCATATATTATTGTATGCAATATAAAATAAATAATATTCTGCTTCGATGGTGATCCAAGCCGAGGTTCGTACCTCCTTCAGAGGGGCCGTTGGATCACTTCGAGCCCCCCCTTGTTAGTCGGATACCTTTATTCGTTTTCAGGGGTAGAAGTGCAGCGCAGTTGTTCAGCAGCGACGTTGTCCTTCTCACTCGCGGGCCTTCTGCTCGCGAGTCGCTACCTATGACGCAGTAAAAGCCATAAGGCTAATTGCATACTCACACTCAAAAAAAAAAAAAGTATTAAATGCTAACATAATTAAAAAAAATCATGCATCATTAAATGCAGTAACGTTATGAGACAATTCGTCACTCTGACACTGATAAATAAATAATTAATACGGGTTTATCATCACACAAATATAAATCTACATGAAAAAGATCTTAATACTAATGGTTTAAGCAATAGGAGGTGACTGCTATAGCTGGCTACGCAGAGATAATGATCTTTTTGCTTGTGTATTGTCGACCGGGGACTTGCCTCCCACAATACAATATTAAATATTAGAGCGAAATAAAACACATAACTTCCGTTTACCTGTTTAATCCCAGAGAGATAAAGAAGGCGGCAAACTTACATTTCGATTTAATAATAATACTACGAATATTATTACAGTATACTATAAAATATTACGTTTTTGTTGGCATCTTGTTAAATTATTCTTTATATATTTCTTTATATATTTTAAAGGCAATTGCGACTGTAGATATACCTATGTAAGAATACTGTTAGCTAATAAAAGTCTTATTTCTGCTTATTAATGTATTGTAATCAAGTGACATCGCGAGTTGTAGCTTATTTCAAAAACAATGTGAAAATTGCCATCACGAAAGTATATTAAATCGCGTGTTGATGTAGATAACTATTTTCCGCATTGTAAGCTTCGTGACTTGTAATTAAGCCACTAATGAAAACTGAAAAATGAAGAAGTTTTATTTGATATTATGACAAACATACATACATTAGATCACGACTGTATCCCATAAGGAGTAGTCAGAGACTGGGCACTCACTGCAAAAACAGATGACTGCCATAATCCACGTTTCACCAAAACAATATAATGCACTTGGTGTGATAGGTGGTAAGCCCATCGCCATCATGCGCTGTTGGGTGCACAGTGCAGTTTAATTTCTTACTCGCCTTTTACGAAATCCATTGGATGAGATGGAGTAGTAGTATTCTTTTATCGAGCCGCCACCACACGGTACTATTATTTATTTATTTTTATTTATTAAAACTTTATTGAACACCTTAATTGAAAGGGTAACAATGGGCGGACTTAATGCCTATTGGCATTCTCTACCAGTCAACCCGTGGGCGTGGAGAAAGTTGTGAAGGGTGCAATAAATAAATATGTGAAAAATACCATAAATAACCAGCCGAAGGAAATAAAAAAATGAAGAAAAAATAAATAAATTATAATAATATGGTATACATAAACATACAAAAACATAAATACACACATATATATACACACACACATATATATATATATATATATATATATATATATATATATATATATATATATATATATATATATATAAACATATATATATATATACAAAATAAACATACACACATATTAATACATACTTAAATATCCGATACATATACTTAAAAATACAATGATCAAGGAAGACGAATACAAATTAAGTATCAACAGAAGATGCCTTCAGGCAATATGCCCGCACCAACCTTTTAAAAGTATATTTGTTGGATACTTTTCTAATATCTTCGGGCAGGGTGTTCCAGAGCAGTGTAGCCTGAACAGTAAAGGAGTTACCGACGAAACCGGTGGAATGTTGAGGTACACTAATCTTATGATTAGATGAGGAACGAAGAACCCTTTCATGAGTTAAATAAATATACTGGAATTTATCCTTAAGATATGACGGAGTGAAGGGATTGTTTAAAATAGTGAAGAGAACAAGGAGAATTGTAGAGTTACGCCTTTGTTGAATAGGAAGCCATTTAAGGCGAGAACGATATTCAGAGATATGGTCATACTTACGAAGGCCGAAAATATACCTGATACAATTGTTTAGAAGGCGCTCTAGCTTATAAAGAAGATCTTTGTTCAAGTCTGTGTAACACACATCTGCATAGTCAATAAATGGAAGTATGAGTGACTGCACAAGCATGACCTTAGTCTTAACGGGCAGAAAGTTTTTAAGGCGGTAGAGTGAGCATAATGCCCCGGTCACTTTCCGGGAAACTTCAGTGACGTGTTTCCTCCAGTCCATAGTCGTATCGATATACAGCCCCAGGTTTTTCACCGAGTTAGAGAACGGTATTATGTTATCGTTGTAATGCACGGAAGGCAGACTTGAGAAATCAATTTTACCTAGCATTTTCGGGCTATTATGAATATGTCCTAAAATAAATAGTTAACGTTATGGTTATTATGCATCATTTTCGGTTAACTATTCCATTTTTACATTAATTTATTTTTTTATTTATGTCTATGTTAAAATTAAATTACAGCAGCAAATAAATTTGTTTTTCTTTCTTATTTTTTTGCAATGCGGTCTACTTATTAATGTTTAGTTAAAGGTTATAAAATTTTATTCTGTAAACTTATTATATAACTAGCGATTCGCTCGGCTTCGCACTGCTACATAGATATTAGAAAGATAAATTAGTACTTTATTTTGACAAACAAAACAACAATAATCCCTTCACTAACATTTTTTGTAGCGACTATGCTCATCGGCGAATCTGCAGCTGGTCAGGCAAAATTAAGTTAAAATTATGTCGTGGTAGCAAAATAAAACGACGGCTCTCGACCGCTGCGCAGAGGGAGCCGCGCACCTCGATTATGCCCAAGTTGCATGAAGCAGGGCGGCGGCGCGGCGTTCGAGAGACACCGCGGCCGCTGTATTTTTTATAGAGCGTTTCAAAGTTTGAAATAAAAAAATTAAAATTACAAACCACTATTCAATTGTTTCTAGCTTACGAAAAATAAAATGAGTAGATAGGTGATCAATAGAACTTAGTCTTATCGCAAGTAGCGCGGGCGAGCGTATGGCTGTTCGCTCACACCGCAGCATTTTTCTTACTTTTAGCATTTGTATACCTGTCGTAACTTCTAAACGATAGGTCCGATTCGAATAATTTAAAGAGGAATTTACATGTACATAATCAACCTTGACTATAAAACTATTTAGAAGGATAAGGATTAATATAATGATACGAATTTCATCATCTTTCTACTTCGACTAATTTGAACAAAAAGTGGACTTAACTATAATAGTTAGACATATAGCCACGCGGACTTTATTGTGAGTAATGATGAGTACTATGAAAAAGTAGTACATTAGCGCGCGCCAAATAATTACTTTAATCAGTAAATGTTTGATACCTTGAGTTACACCATAGCAATTTTCATGGTAATCTCGTTTTTTTTTTTTTAATTAAATACAACTCATGTTATTTGGTGATAATGTAGTTGTATATAGGTGAGAGAATTTTTTAAATCGGTTCAGTAGTTTGTGAGTTAAATCATTACAACCAAACATACAAAAAATTAAATCTTTCCTTTCTTTTAATATTAGTTTAGATATAACATAACATAACATTTTTTTTACATAGTTTCTTTTAATTTATATCTTAGGAATGGTGAAAAACGATAACAAACTTTGACAAAAAGCACGTAGTGAATCTGATGGTAAGTGGTCACTGCTGCTCCTAGCATTAATTCTCAAATGTAACATAAGAATCAAAATATAGACACACCTTCACCCATTTGGGCAATAACGGGGGTTAAATAATAAATTGGGTTTAGGTGTTCAATTTCCCCAAATGACTACATGTAATGTAGCAACGTGGTGCTGCTATTGCCCGGTAAATAACGTGGATTGTGGCAGTCATCTGTTTTTGCAGTGAGTGATCCGTCTCTGACTACTCCTTATGGGATACAGTCGTGATCTTTTGTATGTATGTAAATAACATAGAATAATGTACTTTAACTTATTAATCTCACCTCATTATGAACATTACAACCGATTAACGATTTTAAGTCACACAATTTAATAGTATTGAATTTGTTATTATTTGTTTTTTTATGTTAGAAAATGATGAGATAAACAAATCGTTTACCTGATGGTAAGTGTAACGACTGCCCATAATAAATGGTGACACCCAGAACATTTCTGAGTGGATCACAATGCGCTCGGCACCCTGAGACATCAGTTCTTAAGTACTTATGCCCAGCACCATGGCAGAATAATCGACTTAAATCGTATTTATGTGCCCTCCCAACTTTTAAACAAAACAATACGTTTGAAACATTAAATAATGAAGTATATACCGTGTTAAAAGCATTTGCCATCAAAGCAGATTAAGTAAAGCGTTCACGAATCGCAAACAACTTTCGTTGCTAATCTAATGCAAATTTCGTTTCCGAAACATCAAATATTTCTGTTTTACTCAACGCTAAGCATTAAGATTGTTATGTGTTTTGTATTTGCTGGTTCAGTTCTCATATATACATAAATGGCAAGTGAATTGGTTAATAAATTAAGGTCGTTTAATTGATTTGGGACAGGAACAAAAAACGTACCAATCGGACATTTATGGACTGTTAAAAACGTA
Organism: Luehdorfia chinensis; assembly: GCA_019845155.1. Taxonomy (NCBI): domain Eukaryota; kingdom Metazoa; phylum Arthropoda; class Insecta; order Lepidoptera; family Papilionidae; genus Luehdorfia; species Luehdorfia chinensis. The sequence continues at coordinate 15,246 of JAHVAK010000341.1, read as the reverse complement.
AAAAAGTAAAATAACAGCCTATTAATAACCCACTGCTGAGCACAGGCCTCCTTGCATTCTTGAGGGGGTTTCGGAGCTGGGAAGAGTCCGCCACGCTGCTGCAAAGCGGGTTGACTGTCTTTACATGGCCTTGAAATATTTTTATTACTTAGACGTGCGTAGTAGGTGATTAGGTGAATCTGAATTTTAAATTGCAGAACAACTTTAGAGGTACCGGCACCGACGATCGAACTCAGTCACTCGCGTGCTATTCAATTCAAAACGAACGCCCGGCCAATGAGCTACCACAACTCTATATATGCAGTTATGAGCTGGTACCGCACTTTTATTATTAAATAGATATTATCTTATGCTGTGATGTTCTTATGCATGATTTCACTTTACAGTTAAATATTTTTTGCCGTAATCAGAGCGTGACGCTCTGTAACATGTTACCTGCACTGAATATTTTCTAGATCTGTCAAAGCTTGCGTACTTTATGTTCTTTTAAGACACAAGACTAACAGCAACATCTTTTCAGAATATTGATCCACATTCTGGATTTACTTCCTGTTAATTTGTAAGACAGGACAACGTAGTATGCTACTAGGCTCTCACAAAGTACTGTTTATATATTGTATGCCTCTACCACGCAAACTGTTGTTATGAAATAAATGCTTTTTTTATTATTATCTCGGTGTATTTCTATAGTTCTTGTCTGGTTGAGATATATATGTATATATAGATAAATATATAAAATGAGATATTATTATATAATATTGTAATTATTATACGAGATTTCTATAGTTTTCTCGACTAGTTGGAATATACATGAATATATATTACTAGTGGAAGGATTCCTATGCAGGAGTCCGTCTAGGTAGATACCATCGCAGGGCAGAAGTGTGCTAACATTACTGTGTTTCGGTTTGAAGGGCACTGAGCGCTAGCGTAATCACGACGAGCGCAGTGTGGTGCCACACAGAAATATTCTGGATGACACAGCATTTGTTATGGGCAGACATTGCACTTAACATCAGGTGAATGTTTTGCTCGTCTCGTCCCTTTCTCCTATAAAAAAAATATTTAAAAGAAAAAATAAATAAGAATCTATGAGACATATGCTAGACATAATAATGTACAATTAAATATAAAAATAAAATCCCAACCAGACGGGAGCCCTCGGCAGTGGAGACTAAATGGCTGAGGGTTAGGGGGAAAGGGAAAGAAACCGGCGGACGATTCGGGCCTTATCGAAGAGCAGCGGCATCTGAGCACGAAGAGGCCCGTTCGCGGAGTCCAAGTCGCCTCAGATGTCTCGAGATACTGACTGGGATTAACCCGTTTGCAGACACGACCACCGGAATAATTTCTGTCAGAATATCGGTAACCTCGTGAGCCAGGTTCTGATAGATATTTTGACTTCTTATCGGTTTCGGCTTTCACAAGGTTCTCGTCATATGAAATAGTAATGTCGACCAAAAATATCCTCGACTGTGCCCGGTCCATCAAAACGATATCAGGCTTATACGCGAGAATAGTCATGTCCGTGATGATGGCCCGGTCCTAATAGAGCCTAGCGCGGTCATTTTCGTGCACAGCCTCAATATTACTATTATTTTTTTCGGGGTATTTCTGTAGTTTTAGTTTATTACACCTCGATATTTCCAGATCAAAAACTAATAGTTATTTGCAAAAATATTGGCTTACATGGATATCGGCTTGGCAGTTAGCAAATAAAATACGGTAGTGTCACACTACAATAATACATCGATTACTGTCTGTGCTTGGTATTCCCTCAAACGTCTTAAATTGCTTGTTTGTTTGTTCGCGTCTTAGCCATAAAGATGAATGCTCTTAACATAACTCACTAAGCAAACCTAAACTACTTTATCTGCGTTAATCTCTGAGGTGTTTCGAATATTGCCCTGAGGTATGGTTCTCTGCCTCTTTCCAATTAACATGATTTCTCTTTGCCCTCGGCGTTCATCGATTTTTTGTACTTATATATTGATTTTATTAGGAACATAAATAGATTACAATAAAAAATAATGTTTATTGTACAACATTATTTTTTTGGTGGTAGTTTCTCTACAGCCGCCGCTGAAGAGATCTACCACCCCATTTCATCTCGTGGGAGTCGTAAAAGTCGACAGGGGGAATATGACAGGTTGCCATAGTTGCCATGCTTGGCCTCCAAAACGAGTGCTACAAACTTATGTAGCAATCTATGAGGCGAACAACATACAGACGGAGAACATAGGTCTTTCAGCACTGGACTAGTAATAGGCTGAAATGATGAAATGATGAAAAAATAATGATACAATGAGTAAGCTTAGCCTTACACTGTATTGCAATCCACTTTCATGTATATGTGTACATAAATTATATAAATGTATTGCGTAAACGAAGTATTTGTCGATTTCTTATATATTTATTAACTTGGATAAACTCAACAAAAAATATTTAAGAATTAAAAGAAGTAATTAATCAACTGTATTGGGCCTGATTTCTTCAAATATGTTCGTTCTGAAACAGTAATTAGGATAGAATACCCTAAAAATATAAAACAATCATAAAACGCAAACAGCCTCATGAGGATTTACTTACACACCAATAATCATAATGACAAAGTCTCAATTTGATAACATTTACTTTTTTGGAAAACTGTTAGTTTTCCGGCAGAGTAGAATAGCACCTACCTCATTTCTACCGAGGTATCGTGAGAGGCAACTAAGGTATTAAACTTACAGAATAATACCATAATATACAATGATGTCACTATACTGCTGTGGGAACGCAATTAGGAGTAAGAATTTTTTAATTCGGTACCAAAATGGCGGCGTGGCGACGTGGTTTGCCACCCGTCGCGTCTCGTTTCTCTACCTATCCCATACATGGGAAAAAGACGATACTGTATGTATGTAAGTATTCGTTTTTGGATATTTTTGTATTGATGTAAATAACGACGAGTCCGAGACATTAGTAAAACACACGCTTTGCACTGCATAAGAATTCTCAAAAACTGAAAAATTCTCCTGTTTTTAAATAAAATTATTCCAAAAATTTTGAAGTCGGCTAAATGTTCTAAATATTAAGTAATAATCATTGTAACAGACCTTTGAATAATTGCTTCGGGTATTATATAAACATAAAAAAGAAGCTAATAGGTTTAAATCAAATAATGTTCATTTAAAATGCACGATTTTACTGGAGTATGAAATCATAATAAATTACCTGCTGATAATTCCGTTTAAAGCCAAGAGTGGTCCGTTTTAGATTATCGCAGTGCGAATTATTAGTTATGACAGTTATAAACACGCTAACTTTGTAATACTCGTATTTGCTAATCTCAGTTGAGGTAATCGTTTAATTTATATTTAAATTACTATTAATGTCTACTAATACAGTCGTTTAAAAACATGTAAGTGCTCATCAACAAAGTCTAAGCATGACAGAATAAGAAGGATTTCGACTTCATGTTGAGGATATAATAGGAAAAAGTAACGAGATGAGATTACCGTTTACTTGATGGTTAGTCCAACGTCTGCCCATATGCTGTGTCACTCAGAAAATTTCAGTGTGGCACCACCCTACGCTTGTAATTCTTCTGGTGTTGGGGATGTTCATGGGTGGCAGTGATCACTTACCACGTATTTGATATTAGGAACAATATTATGAAAAATATCTTTCAAAACCTTCTTTTTCACAAGCCTCCTTGTATTATCAGCTTGCGCGATTGTGAGACCGATGAACAAATCTTCGATTTTTTCTCAGTATTCGCTTACTGTCAATTCTTTTGGAGCAATATTATATAGCTGCAACAACAAGAAATTGGCGAATTTCTTTTCAATTAAATATTTTTTTAAGTTCCGTGATCAACAGTTCGACAGTTCTTGGTCTATCTTGGTTTAATTTCAGCTTAGAAATTTTGTGTGTGGTGGCGGCTCGTTAAACAGGTAATTTTGGAGTTATTACTAAAAAAAATTGATAGCTTTTTTCTCTACAGACGCATTTACACTTATACTTCACTAAAGCACTGCCACCGTGACCTCGACCAGAGAAGATACCCTAGGCTCCAAGCCGCGACGACCAGAGTCTCAGTTGGATCCTTCGAAATTCATTTTTGATGTGATTTCTAATAATTTTTGACCACAAAGAGAATGCCTACGTCAGTGTTTGCCAAAACGATGGTAAAAAAAATATTTTTAGCCTGGGAGTGGTCGGTGTGGATGCCAGTTGTCGCCCACAGCATTCTGTGTCATCAACACCTCCGTTTCCTCATGTTTACAGTAGGATTTCAACATATTATCAATTTTAAAAGTTAATGGTGTGTTGACTCAGATGGACTTACCAAATTTTTTAAAATATTCCAAGTTAAATAAACGTACGTCACTTATTAAATTTTTATTAATGAAATATTTATTCGAATAAATTAACAAGATCGTGGTACTGTAATACCGAACAGAATTTAATATTGATCGTAGAAACTTCTAGGAAATTAACATTAAAGTCTTTACATATAACAAGAGATTTATTATGTTTATTAAGTTGGAGTTAAAGTTCGCCCATAATTTTCTCGAGGGAATCTTATGCTTTGCTTGAGCTTAACGCAGACCATTTCTGTAGTTTGCTCAGCAAAGAAGCTCACATTATCTTAAGGTTTTTAAATTTTAATGATTTATTTGCTAATAATTTTTTTGTGGGGTTCAATTTTTCGTCATATAAGGGTTGTCGTGGTTTGGCCTTAGTATTTTTTTTGGCGAGTTCAGATCTTACCTGTAGTTGGCATTTACACTATGGTATGACAGAGTAGACTCGGAATAATTTGGTAACTAATATTATTATATTTAACTAGCTCATGCGCGCCACTTCGTCCGCGTAGATTTAGGTTTTTAAAATATCTCGGGAATAGTTGATTTTCAGCGATAAAAAGCATCTTTTGTCCGTCTCTACCAAATTTGTGCCTAATTCCGTCAAGATCGGTTCAACGGTGGAGCCGTGAAAAGGTCACAAACAGACAGAGAGAGAGTTATATTTGCATTTATAATATTAGTATAGACTTTTTTACGCAAGCTGCAAATTTTAAAAGGATTAAAATCAGGCCAGAAATGAATCAGGACAGACAGTTTGGATAAAATATTTCAATCTTACAGTTCTCTTAGCTGATTTACATCTAGGAAGTAATAGCAGTCGTTCGACAGTCCCAAAGCAATAAGTTCTTGTCAGGGCTGCAGCAGTTATTGTAAGATTTGACACATAAAAAAAATCATATATCGACAGTCGATAAAAATGCTATATGAATACAGTATTCACATAGCTTTTTTTTATTATTTTTGATGTGAGTATCCAATTAGAAAGCTTTAATATAATATTAGATGAAAATTAAAATCGTACAAACACCGCTATAAAAATTATAAAAGGTTTTAATTAACGCACACATTAAAGATATTATGGTTCTCATTAATGCGTTACATTTTAAGCGGGGTACCACTTAATTTTAATTATAATATGCAAAACTACGTAGGCATGTTCCTCTGTATGGGACTATATGACGATATTTCTACGCTATACAGTTTTGAAAATAAAATTATTTGATAAATATTGATTATTATTTGTAGAAGCTTCAATATTTATGAGAATTTTTTAATCATTTTATTTACATATTTTAGCTTTTCAAATGCAGTAATATATTTTATTTAAAGTTTTACTAGGTTTATTTAAAAAATAAACAATAAATTACTTTCGGTAATAAAAGGACAATAAATACGAATAAAATTAATTTTGATATTTTTTTTATTTTATCGTTTATTCTCATTTCTCAAAAGATCTTTGTTTTTGTTTCTCCTAGCTTAAAAGATTAAAATTGGAGCATCAGTAAACGAAGTGAAACAATTTATTTGTAAAGATTCAAACTAATGTATTTGTCAACAAATAGTATAACCCGTAATTCGTTTGATTCATAAATCGGATATCAGTATATTTTGCGGGAACATATGCAACAATTTGAATGAGAATCATAACGGGGAGCACACGGATCAGGTGAATTCATCTATTACTGACATAGAATCTACAACACTTACCCATTTGTACACGGATTTAGATGCAAAATACAGTTGAATTATTGCTGCACCTGTCTATTCGTTAAGCAGTAATTCGAATTTGTTATCCTAACTGAAAATAGTCATCAACTATGTGACTATATTTTGAAATAGTAAAGCAAAAACCGACAAATTATTAAAGCTTTCTTAGGAAAGAGTTTAAAGAAAAACATTATTTTTTAAATCGTAATCAGTAGTATTCATCCCATTAATTTTATTATCGCAGGTTATTAGTTGTATTAAGTAAGGAAAATGCATCTAATAGACTGGACTTACGGATTTTATCGCGTTTTATTTTATTTTTTATAACTCGACATTTCGCGTTTCATTAAATGCGGAGCATTCGATTTCGTTAATATAAGAAATCACTAAAGAAAAACACATCACTAATAAAATGACTGCGCATCTACACAATTGTCTTGTTGTGATTTGCTTTTTCAGTTGGAAATTTCTCATTTGATATTCATCTTATTGTAGGAGTCCATTATACTTAGTCCAGAAGCGGGTTTTTATTTTTTTGTGGACACTTTTATACGATTAACAGTTTATTTTATGTAGATAATGAAAGTTTCAATACGATTACTACTGTTATTTATAAGCTTAAAAAAAAAGGTAGATAACCTGCTACTAATTAGGTAAAGAAAAATGGTAACATTGTTGACCAGCCTGTCTTTAAACCCAATCTGTAATGTAATTGAATTAACACATTAGCATCTTCAGGAGCATACAATATTTTATTGTATGCTCCTGAAGTAGAATAAAGAACTTTAATTCTAATGACAATACATAACTCCTGTTATAGTTAAATATGGCTTTTTTGTTTTTCTTTTTGTTACGTGGCTTGCTATCTATGGTTAGTACCTCAACGATCTTAAAACATAAGATTTGCTGTACGTCTGTTAAACTGTTATGAAACATAAGCGGAAGGACTGGGAAATTCATAAGTAATGATGATGATGATGAAAAAGTAAGGGCCTGTAAATTTTACACTACTGAGATTTTCTCACGTAGATTACCAAAAAAGTTTGTAGCTCTCATTTTCGGGGAATTATGCCATAGTTGCCACGCTTGGCAGGCGGGTTGGCAACCGCAACATATTTTTTCAGATGTTACAGGAAGATGCTGTTGCCCATATCCTTGTTTTTATTTTCCCTCTGTCGACTTTTACGACACCCATCGGATGAGATGGTATGGTAGATTCTCTTAAGCCACCACCACACGGCGAACATCATCACAATAGCAATATATAATTTTCTTGGTGCCCGCATCGGTACAAAACCCAGGATCCTCGCGTACAGTAAAGGTCTGCCTGGTCCCTCAACAAATAGTCAACTTAAATAATCTGCAACTGGACTGGGAAGCATTTCGAATAGTAATCTTATCTTCGTCACTACAAAATTTTCATGATCACAAACGGTGCCGAAATTTGGACACTGATATATGAGTTAATAGAATCAGGCGTTACTTTGCGGAAATCCATTATAATGAAGAAAAGTAAGTTACTTTGCTAAGATCCGCATGCAAAATATAAAAATGGTGTATATTACCTAGTTTTTTGAAGTGCACCACCCGCCCTCCCTCAGTAGCGTGCCCAAGCAAACTAACACCGCCACCAGGAACCGCCACCAGGTACCCTCCACCAACCACTACAATACCACCACTAGATAATATACACCACCGAAGCCGAGAACACGACACGTGTTTCGCCCCAAAACGAGGCATTATCAAGCGTAATAGACTCTACGACAGACGGCCGCCGAGTGAGCGGCGCGGTCAAAGAGCTGCCTATTTATACTACAGGTGACGCAAACGGCCCCCACCTACGACATTGCGATTACAATATCGCGATAGCGACCGCTTGCTCACACAATCCACCACCCGAATTACATAAGCAGCCGTTTGCGACCGAATTGATAGCAAACGACTACTTCGAGTATATTTAAACTTTAAGTACTGGATTTAAAGATATTTAAAAGTGGTGAATTCGAGACGTTTGTTTGTTCATTCAGCAGTGCAATGTTATTATTTTTATTTTTTATTATTTCTAATTGTTCCAGCAGACACAGCCGAAGCCCCTTGTCGCAAATATGTAGGACTTTAAATGTGTGGTCGCTAGTTAGGTTATGCCCAGTTTCCAAAAGATGTTTTGCGAAGTGTGATCTGTCGGGATTGCAATTTCTGTACGCGGCCAAATGCTCCTTGTATCGGGTCCCGAAATTGCGACCAGTCTGACCCACGTAAACGGCGCTGCATTCACTGCAAACAAGTCTATAAACGCCGGATTTTTGGCGTTCATCAATTTTGTCTTTGACGTTACAAGCCCCACTCAGCGAATTGCTTGTCCTGAACGCAACGTAAATATCGTTACGCCTAAGAGTCCTTGCTATTCTCTCAGATACAGGACCCAAGTAGGTCAAACTGCTCACATATCGTCGAACACTTCGGGATGTAGCCGCGTACAGATCTTTGTGAACTATATGAATTTGTTTCTTTTTTATTATGGTGTTAATAATATTTTTTGAATAACCGTTAGAGACCGCAATCTGATAGATGATTTGGAGCTCCTTGGCATAATTATCCTTATTCAGAGGTACGGTCAATAGACGATTGACGTAACTATGGAAAGCGGCCAATTTATGTTGCCAAGGGTGACACGATGACGCGGGGATGACAGAATCTGTATGGGTCGGTTTGCGGTAAATTTGAAAATCATGGGTGCCGTTTTTATGGGATATTGAAATATCTAGAAAGTTAAGAGTACAGTCTTGTTCCAATTCCATCTTAAATTTTATTTTGGGGTGAGTTTTGTTTAATTTATTAAAGAAAACGTCCAGTTGTCTTCGGGTACCTGTCCAGCAAATGATAATGTCGTCTACATATCTGTAGTAGTAAAGGATATTTTTATTGACAACTATGTTTAGTTTTTCATAGTTATCCATAAATACATCCGCCATAAGAGGACTTAATGGGGACCCCATTGCTAGACCTTCTCTTTGTAAATAGAATTGGTTGTCAAACCGAAAATAGTTCTGTTTCCTACAAAGAGAAGTCAAATTTAGAAGATCTTTTGTTTCCCCGGGATGTAGACGACGTTTATTAAAATGATCTGCGAGTATACGCAAACAGTCTTGTGGGGGGACATTTGTAAAAAGACTCTCAACGTCTAAAGATAATAGAATGGATTTGGGGGGTAGATGAATATCTTTAATTTTAGAAATGAGATCTAAACTGTTTTTAAGACTATAATTTGGACTGAAACCAGATTTCTCCCGAAGGAGGAAATTTAATTCTTAGCTAGGGAATAGGCTGGGGCACCGATGTATGAGACAACTGGACGCATAGGTACGTTTTCCTTATGAATTTTTGGTAGACCGTATAAAATAGGTGCTCTGGGATTCATTGGAACAAGACTATCCCGGGAAATATTGGGACTGGGAAAAACGTAGGAAGCATTCTGTATGGATTCTTTAATGTTAATTGTAAACTTTTTCGTTGGATCGGAATCCAATCTCACAAAATCATCCCGTTGGATAACATCGTTAACTTTCTGACTGTATTCGCTACGATCCATGATAACAACAGTGTTACCTTTGTCGGCTTTCGAAATGACTAAGTTGTTATCAGTCAGTCTTTGTTTTATTGATTTAAGGACAGGTATTTCAATATCCCATAAAAACGGCACCCATGATTTTCAAATTTACCGCAAACCGACCCATACAGATTCTGTCATCCCCGCGTCATCGTGTCACCCTTGGCAACATAAATTGGCCGCTTTCCATAGTTACGTCAATCGTCTATTGACCGTACCTCTGAATAAGGATAATTATGCCAAGGAGCTCCAAATCATCTATCAGATTGCGGTCTCTAACGGTTATTCAAAAAATATTATTAACACCATAATAAAAAAGAAACAAATTCATATAGTTCGCAAAGATCTGTACGCGGCTACATCCCGAAGTGTTCGACGATATGTGAGCAGTTTGACCTACTTGGGTCCTGTATCTGAGAGAATAGCAAGGACTCTTAGGCGTAACGATATTTACGTTGCGTTCAGGACAAGCAATTCGCTGAGTGGGGCTTGTAACGTCAAAGACAAAATTGATGAACGCCAAAAATCCGGCGTTTATAGACTTGTTTGCAGTGAATGCAGCGCCGTTTACGTGGGTCAGACTGGTCGCAATTTCGGGACCCGATACAAGGAGCATTTGGCCGCGTACAGAAATTGCAATCCCGACAGATCACACTTCGCAAAACATCTTTTGGAAACTGGGCATAACCTAACTAGCGACCACACATTTAAAGTCCTACATATTTGCGACAAGGGGCTTCGGCTGTGTGTGCTGGAGCAATTAAATAATAAAAAATAAAAATAATAACATTGCACTGCTGAATGAACAAACAAACGTCTCGAATTCACCACTTTTAAATATCTTTAAATCCAGTACTTAAAGTTTAAATATACTCGAAGTAGTCGTTTGCTATCAATTCGGTCGCAAACGGCTGCTTATGTAATTCGGGTGGTGGATTGTGTGAGCAAGCGGTCGCTATCACGATATTGTAATCGCAATGTCGTAGGTGGGGGCCGTTTGCGTCACCTGTAGTATAAATAGGCAGCTCTTTGACCGCGCCGCTCACTCGGCGGCCGCCTGTCGTAGAGTCTATTACGCTTGATAATGCCTCGTTTTGGGGCGAAACACGTGTCGTGTTCTCGGCTTCGGTGGTGTATATTATCTAGTGGTGGTATTGTAGTGGTTGGTGGAGGGTACCTGGTGGCGGTTCCTGGTGGCGGTGTTAGTTTGCTTGTGCACGCTACTGAGGGAGGGCGGGTGGTGCACTTCAAAAAACTAGGTAATATACACCATTTTTATATTTGGATGCGGATCTTAGCAAAGTAACTTACTTTTCTTCATTGTAATGGATTTCCGCAAAGTAACGCCTGATTCTATTAACCAACTAAAAGCATTTTTCATACAATTTGTTTCACTGGTTTCTTTTTATTTCTTAGAGAAGGGGACAAACGAACAAACGGCTCACCTGATGATAAGTGATCACCGCCGCCCGTGAACATCAATACCAGAGGAACCGCGGGTGCGTTGCCGGCCTTTTGAGAAAGGAATAGGCTCATTTATTAAGGGATTGTTTAAATAAAAATAATCAATACATTCCACAAAAAAATAACATAATAAATACTTAATAATACAATTTTTTACAAGATTCTATTTTATTTGATCTAGTGGTGACAATGCAATAATATACCAATAATATAACTAGTCCGGCCATAAGTTCTGTGGCACCATCCTCCGCTCGTTCCTCTAAGACATCTGTTTTAAGTCTCATATGCCCAGTAATTACACTAGCTCTCATTGCGCTACAAATCGAAACAGTAATGCTTGCACAAGCAAACTAACACCGCCACCAGGAACCGCCACCAGGTACCCTCCACCAACCACTACAATACCACCACTAGATAATATACACCACCGAAGCCGAGAACACGACACGTGTTTCGCCCCAAAACGAGGCATTATCAAGCGTAATAGACTCTACGACAGGCGGCCGCCGAGTGAGCGGCGCGGTCAAAGAGCTGCCTATTTATACTACAGGTGACGCAAACGGCCCCCACCTACGACATTGCGATTACAATATCGTGATAGCGACCGCTTGCTCGCACAATCCACCACCCGAATTACATAACGCAGCCGTTTGCGACGAATTGATAGCAAACGACTACTTCGAGTATATTTAAACTTAAGTACTGGATTTAAAGATATTTAAAAGTGGTGAATTCGAGACGTTTGTTTGTTCATTCAGCAGTGCAATGTTATTATTTTTATTTTTTATTATTTCTAATTGTTCCAGGCACACACAGCCGAAGCCCCTTGTCGCAAATATGTAGGACTTTAAATGTGTGGTCGCTAGTTAGGTTATGCCCAGTTTCCAAAAGATGTTTTGCGAAGTGTGATCTGTCGGGATTGCAATTTCTGTACGCGGCCAAATGCTCCTTGTATCGGGTCCCGAAATTGCGACCAGTCTGACCCACGTAACGGCGCTGCATTCACTGCAAACAAGTCTATAAACGCCGGATTTTTGGCGTTCATCAATTTTGTCTTTGACGTTACAAGCCCCACTCAGCGAATTGCTTGTCCTGAACGCAACGTAAATATCGTTACGCCTAAGAGTCCTTGCTATTCTCTCAGATACAGGACCCAAGTAGGTCAAACTGCTCACATATCGTCGAACACTTCGGGATGTAGCCGCTGTACAGATCTTTGTGAACTATATGAATTTGTTTCTTTTTATTATGGTGTTAATAATATTTTTTGAATAACCGTTAGAGACCGCAATCTGATAGATGATTTGGAGCTCCTTGGCATAATTATCCTTATTCAGAGGTACGGTCAATAGACGATTGACGTAAACTATGGAAAGCGGCCAATTTATGTTGCCAAGGGTGACACGATGACGCGGGGATGACAGAATCTGTATGGGTCGGTTTTGCGGTAAATTTGAAAATCATGGGTGCCGTTTTTATGGGATATTGAAATATCTAGAAAGTTAAGAGTACAGTCTTGTTCCAATTCCATCTTAAATTTTATTTTGGGGTGAATTTTGTTTAATTTATTAAAGAAAACGTCCAGTTGTCTTCGGGTACCTGTCCAGCAAATGATAATGTCGTCTACATATCTGTAGTAGTAAAGGATGTTTTTATTGACAACTATGTTTAGTTTTTCATAGTTATCCATAAATACATCCGCCATAAGAGGACTTAATGGGGACCCCATTGCTAGACCTTCTCTTTGTAAATAGAATTGGTTGTCAAACCGAAAATAGTTCTGTTTCATACAAAGAGAAGTCAAATTTAGAAGATCTTTTGTTTCCCCGGGATGTAGACGACGTTTATTAAAATGATCTGCGAGTATACGCAAACAGTCTTGTGGGGGGGACATTTGTAAAAAGACTCTCAACGTCTAAAGATAATAGAATGGATTTGGGGGGTAGATGAATATCTTTAATTTTAGAAATGAGATCTAAACTGTTTTTAAGACTATAATTTGGACTGAAACCAGATTTCTCCCGAAGGAGGAAATTTAATTTCTTAGCTAGGGAATAGGCTGGGGCACCGATGTATGAGACAACTGGACGCATAGGTACGTTTTCCTTATGAATTTTTGGTAGACCGTATAAAATAGGTGCTCTGGGATTCATTGGAACAAGACTATCCCGGGAAATATTGGGACTGGGAAAAAACGTAGGAAGCATTCTGTATGGATTCTTTAATGTTAATTGTAAACTTTTTCGTTGGATCGGAATCCAATCTCACAAAATCATCCCGTTGGATAACATCGTTAACTTTCTGACTGTATTCGCTACGATCCATGATAACAACAGTGTTACCTTTGTCGGCTTTCGAAATGACTAAGTTGTTATCAGTCAGTCTTTGTTTTATTGATTTAAGGACAGGGATCTCCGAGCTACTATTAGATCTCACGGATACAGCCTTAATTCCTGAGCCACCAAACTCTTAACGATGTTATCCTTCTTCCCGATAACTACTGCCATCTCCGCGTCAACGGCCACGGTCTCTAACGATTTTTGTGATATGGATGGTGTTAAGTTGTATTTGAGACCCTTATGCAAAAGGGACATTTCATCATTTGGAAACTGGACATTAGAAAGATTTTCTACACGGGGATAAAATTTATGTGAGGATGTCTGTGTGATCTCTGGCCAGCCGATCCAAAATATCGAATTCAATATTATGTAATTCATTAATTCATTAATTACTTAACACCATCCATATCACAAAAATCGTCCATCCATGATAACGATCGTAGCGAATACAGTCAGAAAGTTAACGATGTTATCCAAGGGATGATTTTGTGAGATTGGATTCCGATCCAACGAAAAAATTTACAATTAACATTAAAGAATCCATACAGAATGCTTCCTACGTTTTTCCCAGTCCCAATATTTCCCGGGATAGTCTTGTTCCAATGAATCCCAGAGCACCTATTTTATACGGTCTACCAAAAATTCATAAGGAAAACGTACCTATGCGTCCAGTTGTCTCATACATCGGTGCCCCAGCCTATTCCCTAGCTAAGAAATTAAATTTCCTCCTTCGGGAGAAATCTGGTTTCAGTCCAAATTATAGTCTTAAAAACAGTTTAGATCTCATTTCTAAAATTAAAGATATTCATCTACCCCCCAAATCCATTCTATTATCTTTAGACGTTGAGAGTCTTTTTACAAATGTCCCCCCACAAGACTGTTTGCGTATACTCGCAGATCATTTTAATAAACGTCGTCTACATCCCGCGGAAACAAAAGATCTTCTAAATTTGACTTCTCTTTGTATGAAACAGAACTATTTTCGGTTTGACAACCAATTCTATTTACAAAGAGAAGGTCTAGCAATGGGGTCCCCATTAAGTCCTCTTATGGCGGATGTATTTATGGATAACTATGAAAAACTAAACATAGTTGTCAATAAAAACATCCTTTACTACTACAGATATGTAGACGACATTATCATTTGCTGGACAGGTACCCGAAGACAACTGGACGTTTTCTTTAATAAATTAAACAAAATTCACCCCAAAATAAAATTTAAGATGGAATTGGAACAAGACTGTACTCTTAACTTTCTAGATATTTCAATATCCCATAAAAACGGCACCCATGATTTTCAAATTTACCGCAAACCGACCCATACAGATTCTGTCATCCCCGCGTCATCGTGTCACCCTTGGCAACATAAATTGGCCGCTTTCCATAGTTACGTCAATCGTCTATTGACCGTACCTCTGAATAAGGATAATTATGCCAAGGAGCTCCAAATCATCTATCAGATTGCGGTCTCTAACGGTTATTCAAAAAATATTATTAACACCATAAAAAAAAGAAACAAATTCATATAGTTCGCAAAGATCTGTACGCGGCTACATCCCGAAGTGTTCGACGATATGTGAGCAGTTTGACCTACTTGGGTCCTGTATCTGAGAGAATAGCAAGGACTCTTATAGGCGTAACGATATTTACGTTGCGTTCAGGACAAGCAATTCGCTGAGTGGGGCTTGTAACGTCAAAGACAAAATTGATGAACGCCAAAAATCCGGCGTTTATAGACTTGTTTGCAGTGAATGCAGCGCCGTTTACGTGGGTC
>JAHVAK010000036.1:0-169798 GCA_019845155.1 Luehdorfia chinensis | reverse complement strand
AGTAATCACATACCATCAGGAGATCGTAGGTCGTTTGGAGGCAAACGCTTCTCTATAAATAAATCAAACTGAGCTAAATTTTTTTCTAGCTCTATCGCTATTAAAAAGACAAAATGGATTCTCAAAGCAAGTGGTCTAAAAAACTGGGGTTTCTGTAGAAATAAATCTGAGTTCGTCCTCATTTAAACCCATTATGAGGAAAAGTCGCGAAGAGATAGCGGGAATAAGTGTTCTTTAATGACCTCAGTTATTACTAATGTGGGTATTAGTTTAAGTTTGCTGAGTTATTTAGTCATCTCTGCTCATTTTAATGATGCCACTCAATAATGAATAGCAGGAGCTCAGAGGCTGGCCTCGACTAGGACGTCATAAATACGCAAACTAACGATGTTCGGATACGATGCTGATTTACGACGTACGCGGCAAGTCGGAGTATTAATAAATAATGTCGTATTAAGTCCGCCAAACTGTACTGAAAATTCCTGTCTCTGTTAATGTTTCAATAATGAGATCAGGCTTCTGTGGAGCAGTAAGGGCGATTATGGGACGTTTACGTTTACTTCGTACAAAACAATGACAGTTTCGGGACATTTAGTCATTTATCTGGTTGGCAAATTATTCGTTTACTAATTTTAGATAGGTACATTGTTGCCTCAGCTTTGACCCAGCGCTTCGATTCTTCTTCCATCCGCTCAATGAAGACTTTCCATCAGCTATGAGAATGTAGCGTAAGAGAGCCATCTCATCTCACAAAAATTTGTAAAAGTTGCCAAAGAGAAATTTCAGGAAAATGTCAAGACTTCTAACGGATGAAAGACTAACCATAACAAATTAAAACCATGGCAAATTTAAAATAAGAAAAAACGCTTACCGGTATGTATGTCTTGAGGCGCCCGCCATAACATCAATACAATTTAAACCCATGGGATGGCGCTAAGAGGTCATCTATTAGGTTAATTTGAAGGGAAAGTATAAATTTATATTTCGTTGTACTTATTTATGATTTGGCGATGGGCTCACCGCCTATCACCACCAAGTGCATTATTTTTTAGGTGAAACGTGGATTGTGGCGGTCATCTGTTTTTGCAGTGAGTGCCCAGTCTCTGACTACCCTTATGGGATACAGTCGTGATCTTATGTATGTAGTGTATTTATTTATTATCGACCGACTTTATTTAAAAAAAATGAGCAACGTCTTCATTATGAAGAATTTCGCTGCCTCAATTTCGATAAAATAGTCAATAAAAGGGAAGTTATGTTACAGCAAAAAAACCGTAGTATTAAATTTATGCACAGAGTTTATGGGGTTAAAGAAAAGCTTCAAGGGAGCTTACAAACTTTATCAAAATCCTATTTAATTCAGAAACAGCCGTTATACATGCAAAGAAACTCTTAAAATGGCTTAGCATCGCCTCTAATTCTAATCGGATCTTAAAGTTCGTAAAACATTTATTTGTTAATTAAATTACACTTCAGAGTCACTTTACAATGTGAAGTCTAAAAATAACATAATCACTGTAAAATATAAAAGTAACTATAATTTCCACACTACTATGTCTTTATTTTGAGAGATGTTTGCTGCTAACTGCTAATAATACTTCTCTACTATGCTTTAGTGTGATTTGGTTATATATTCTGCGAATCTTTTACCTTCACGGCCGGGCACATGGTTAATCAACACACCGCAGAACATTACAAAAATTGTAACTATGTCTATATTTTATGGACTTTGAAATAAATGTTTTTATTTCAATATCTCCTTAATGAAATCAAATATTTCACGACAATGGGACGGTTATTAAATTTAAGTATACAATATGCAAATTGAAGGGTCTCTATTAACCAGCCAACCACTGTGGTGGAATGCCAACCATCCAGGTGGTGACGATGGAGTTGTATATATACATATATATGTAATTCTTCATCGTGAATGGATGGTGACTACGACAGTTAGTATTTTTTAAAAGTATTTTTGCTCCGGCTCTTTCGATTCCAATAATGTGTAATTTAAAGAAAGGGCTCGACGCGACACTAGCAAAACCTAAGATTAACCGAATATAGCCAAAATAAAAAACTTTACGTGTCTGACTTTTCTTAAAGATAGATTTAAACGGTATTCAAAATTTAAGATATTTTAGTCTTTTTACCCTTTCAATGGGCAGCTACGGGGTACGAGACTTATTATTTTGGTTTCCTATTTGTAAGGGTCGAAGTTATTACGCGCTAATTAAATTTCGCGTCGCTGAACCCGTGCTTGTGAATACGTAAAAGATACGTGTTGGCTTGTAAAAATAGCTTTCATGACCGCGTGGCGTAGTGGTCAGCGTACTTGACTTAAGCCAGCCGGAGCCAAAATTTGTGCAAAAACACTAATAGTTGGTTTTCGGATCTCAAGTTTTTGTTTTGTTGCATCGTTTTTCATTAAAAAATATTATTAACTGTAGCTTAATTGCAGTAGTCCTCGGCTATGGTAAGACCTAGATATTTCCTCAATTGACTAGTGCAGATTAGTCGCTGATACAGATAAGACGGAAGAATGGTGTTATTTAATTCGAAAACAATAAAATTTCTTAAATGTACCAATATATTTTTGTTTGACTTAAGTTTTGTTTCCATGGACTGAGGCAAACAGTGATTTACTAAATTAGCTACATTTTCAGTTAAAGAGTTTTTTCGATTCAAAGTTTCAAACTTTTTCTAGCTAAGTATTCGTTTTTGTTTCTATTTTAAACTATGCAAAGCAAATGCTGATTTATTTTTCCAACAGACGTCGTAATCCCCTATTTTTATGGTATTGCTATGACAGTCCCCGGTCTTAAATTCCGCAAAAGTTGACATAGGGCCGTTTGATACTCGTATCAACGATTTCAGATTTAATGTTAAGAATAGTAAAGTTTGGAATAATGCAAGATATATATAACAAAAAATTTTTACCAGAAATATTGACCGTGTACATACACGTCAATCATAATTATAACTTGCCTGTGTCGCTAGTTATTCAAGTTTTGGTAGTTCAAGTGTTTTTAATAGAAGAAAGTAACGGGACGAGCAAAACGTTCACCTGATGATAAGTGCAACGTTTGCCCATAACAAACGTTACGCCACCCAGACCATTTCTGTGCGGCATCACACTGCGCTCGTCACCCCGACACATGAGTTCTCAAGTCCCACATTCCCAGTTAACTCCAGCTATCAGCGCCCTTTATACCGATTAGCACACTATTGCCTGACGGAGCTTAGCTGAGCTGCATAAGAATTGTAGCACAAGTGTTCATGCAAAATATTTCGCCGTTGTCGCATGCCAATGCCTAATGTAGTACGATTTTCGAGAAACCTAATTTTGTTCGATTAAATGAATTGTCGTACAGCATCCAAATTAATTTAGATTGCCGCAGTCACCGATAGGTTGTCACGTCAATCATCATGGTGAAGACGTCCAATTCTGAATTCGTTGTGCCAGAAGTACACAGGCCTACAAGAACTGCTTTTATTGTCAATGCTAAATGAAGTCGCTGATAACATTCTCGTTGAATTTAAGCAAAGTGAAAATCGTAAAAAGTCATATAGTAAACGATTTTCTCGACCTAAATGCATTGTAACACGAACATTCAATTTTCAAAACAAAGCTCCAATGTAAAAACAAATGATATTTACAAAAAGTAAAATTAATGTAATAGGTCAAACAATTCCACTTTTTTAATATCTTTAATGTAAGTGACCAGTTTGTGAAACTTTCAGTTCGCCCCCCGTATACTGTTGGAACACTTTATTCAAACAAATAATAAATTACATCAAGTCTAACACACAGGCATCAGTCACTTGGAAAAGTCACATGTTTATTAAATATCCATACAGAATTGGAAAGTTATTCGTAAATTTCACAACGCTGGGCTTTTTATCGTGACAGATAACAGTGATACCTTTATCGTCCCCACGTTAATGACGCTTAGAAATGGGTTCCAGTAACTGAACACTTTTTTGTTTGGTATAATAGAGCACAGTCTATCACGCTATTTCTCCTCTTCAAACCAAATCAGTCAACATTAGCTTTGATTTACAATAGGGTTAATAAATATAAAATACGGTTTAGTAGACAATTAACAACGGCTCACCGCGTCCTGAACTTCCAGGGTTCTGTAGCAAGACGCCCGACTTAAAATTCTTTAAACATAATGTTGTATGGATCGAGTCCATATAACATCATGTTCAAAGATTTTTATTTCAATCATTCGTAAAGCACTACTAAAATGCAGTACGGCAGCTACGCATCCCGAGCTCGTTCCAGCACGGAGCACACACTTGTTTGAAATATTAATAGTTTTATTATGTGTGTCTATAAAAACGCACCCACGATAAAATACATAATAGTGAGGTGCTTTTTTGCTTATAATAAAAAATGTGAAGATCAGCATTCGCAAAATACCTTTATTTCAATGCGGTATTCCTAGCTGTCTTGTACTTGGTGTGTAAAGTTAAAATTAAGTCTCACGTCGAGAGTTTATGTGATCCAATTAAAGCAGAGTGTTCGCTTATAACTCGCTTACACATTTTATTTCGCGTATTTGTAACGCCGATTAATGCTATTACTGTGATTAAATACCTTATGAAAGATTATGAATTCAGTGCTTTCAAATTTTGAGCAAATATAAGAATGAAGACTCATACATAAATGTATATTAGCGGTCGTCTACTAAGTCATGATTTTCAATATAGCTCAAAATAATATTTAGGTGGTACGGATTTAAGATATATTGGGAGATATATGATACTATAAGCCAGCCGCATTCAAATCCAATCTATCGGATTTACTGAACACAAAGAGAGGCAAAATAATAACTTCCGTTTCTGCTGTCACTATTAGTTTGCAAACAACCCACTGCGACACATACCTTTGCCTAGATGAAACCAGTTTTTTGTTTTTTTTTTTATTTATTTGGGGTATGCCTAACGTATACACGCCCTCGTGGGGGCAAGGATGGGTTTTGTCGGACTTGCACCGACTAAAACTCTATGGTGTTGCGCTTTCGCAGCATGTTGGCAGGGTCACGGGAGACTGAAATTTGAATAGAACGCCAAAAGCAGTAACTCAAGATATTGTATTCAGAAGATTCCGCATGTTCACTAGATATTTCATCCAGAAGTGTAAAATTATTTTAAGCTAAGTTAAAAACTAATACACTATATATATATATGTTTATATACTTGATTATATTTACTTTTGTGTGTTCTGTGTAACTGCTCACTGAGTTTTGAAACTCTTAGATTCAAACTCTAGGTCGCAGGGACAATAGTCGAATTGCGGGCTTGAACCTGCGACGTCATATTTACAGTCCGTGTCCTTAACCATTACGGTATTGGCGCTTAAATTTTTAGTTATACGCCTGGGATCGAATTCCAAATAAAGCCCCGTTTGTGGGACATACAAATAATTAGTTATCGGCTCTCGATGAATTGTAATTCTTTGTAACTTTGACACTCATAAATCTTTTGGCGTAAGTATTACATCGGATGTGATCTAACTTGTAAATCTAGTGCAGATGACACTTTTGTTGGATAACCGAAAGACGGGAGACACCCATTCGTTGCTTCCAAACCTTCAAAATAATCAATGAAGTTAAAGGATTACCATAGAATACATACATATAAATGACATGGATGTGTCTGATTTCCCTGTCAATCTACCAAGATTTGACATAACATAAAACCTACCAAAGCTGTTGTTATGCCAGCCTACCATTGTATTTAAGCCGATAAACCGCGAATGAATTCTCCATGAATTCTGAAGTCCTCGCGAATGAAGCCACGGGTCCCGTTTCTACTACCATAAAAAATACTAATTTATCGGCCTTGTAGCAGCGGCCATTTGAAGTTGATAAAAATAAAAGTAACATTTTAATGAATCAAGTCGAATTAATATTTCTAATATTTCTCGAGATGTAATCCCCAACTCTAATTGAAAGTTGATAAATGTTGGCAATCAAATTAAAGCTTATTTCCTTCCTTTTTTTTCAAGCCCAACACTGAGGACCTTATTATTCGAAATTATACTAATAAGTTTGCGTCTGTGTTCACTTGTAATAAACATTGATAAAACGTGGTTACAAATACGGACACCGAGTGCCGATCGCAGGGTTGGTATACTGCACAGATATACGTAGTTAAATAACGTTTGAAATACATTGGTCGCGGTCAATTGTAACAATCGTGGGGACGCCTGCAAGAAGTAGAACAATTTTATTATTCTACTCACATTAAATAACGATTAATGTATTTATGATGACCGCGTGGCTTAGTGGTCAACGTTCAGGTTCTAGGTGCAAATCCCTGCCGGTGCCAACATTTATTCAAAAACTAAAAAATAAAATCTGATTTGATTGTGTTGTGAGTTGAGACTATCCCGGTGAGTCTTAAATGATATCCTAGCCTACCTTCGATCTTGTCGCATAAGCATTACATTTGTGGTCATCAGTCTGCCTTCCTGGCCGACTGATGACCACAAACCGACATCATCGTATGTGAAAATAATTTCTCGTTAATTAGTAATTCTTCTTCGTGGTCCTCCCGTGACCATAGGTATCCGTCTAGGTAGTTACCTCCCCAGGGCCAGTTATTCTGCCGTGAAGCAGTAGTGTGAAAACATTACTGTGTTTCGGTCTGGAGGGCACTGAGAGCTAGTGTAATCACTGGGCATATGAGACTTAAGAACTTATGTCTCAGGGCGACGGGCGCAGTGTGGTGCTACACAGAAATATTCTGAGTAACACAGCATTTGTTATGGGCAAACGTTGCACTTACCATCAGGTGAACGTTTTGCTCTTTACCAAATAAAGAACACTTTATCAAATAAAAAATGAAAAAAAGGAAGTTAGTTTGCTAAGATCCGTATGCAAAATATAAAATGAAGAGCACCACCAGCCCTCCTAAAGTAGCGCGCACAAGCAAACTAACACCGCTGAACCTGAGAATCTCTGCAGCGAGGCAACTATTTTCTATACGGTAATCGAATGAAATTGCAGAGCGCACTTTATATTAACGTTTTCTCTAATAGCATCGTACACTCTGCACGTCAAGTAGCATCTAATAACAAAGCAAAACTTATTAGAGAAGCACAACTAATGTTCACGACGCTAACAATTTCTTAGCCATTATAAATGTTTCAGGGAAACTACCAGATAGCGTCCAGCTCAGACGGAACATAAATGCATTTGTTTCCACATATATAGCGTCTCTTGTCATACAATTATATATATCATACTTTTATTTTTAAATACCCAGACCTGAGCTGCAAGATTATCTTATCTAAAGAAAACGATAGAGGTCTGCCGGTGTGCGCGCATCACGCAAAAACTATTGGAGAGATTTCGATCAGTTTTTAGTTCTATTCTCAGATACTTGATCCTTATCTGTAAACACTCTCAAAATACCAAAAGATTTATGAGTGTCAAAGTTACAAAGAATTACAATTCATCGAGAGCCGATAACTAATTATTTGTATGTCCCACAAACGGGGCTTTATTTGGAATTCGATCCCAGGCGTATAACTAAAAATTTAAGCGCCAATAGCGTAATGGTTAAGGATACGGACTGTAAATATGACGTCGCAGCTTCGAGCCCACAATTCGACTATTGTCGTGTATTATCTCCCTGCGACCTAGTGTTTGAATCTTAGAGTTTCAAAACTCAGTGAGCAGTTACACAGAACACACAAAAGTAAAATATAATCAAGTATATAAACATATATATATATATATATATATATATATATATATATATATATATATTAGTTTTTAACTTAGCTTAAAATTATTTTACACTTCTGGATGAAATTTCTAGTGAACATGCGGAATCTTCTCAATACAATATTTTGAGTTACTGCTTTTGGCGTTCTATTCAAATTTCAGTCTCTCTTGCAAAATATTCGAATATGTAGATCTCAAAAATGTAAAAATGTACTTGCAAGTCTTGAACATTATATTTCTAGAAACGCACTACCCGTGAAATATCCATTACTTTAGAAGAAATGTATATGGCTGGGTATGTGTGCGTAAGCGTTCCCGTGACCCTGCCAACATGCTGCGAAAGCGCAACACCATAGAGTTTTAGTCGGTGCAAGTCCGACAAACCCCATCCTTGCCCCCACGAGGGCGTGTATACGTTAGGCATACCCCATATAAATAAAAAAAAACAAAAAACTGGTTTCATCTAGGCAAAGGTATCTCCCAATATATCTTAAATCCGTACCACCTAAATATTATTTTGAGCTATATTGAAAATCATGACTTAGTAGACGACCGCTAATATACATTTATGTATGAGTCTTCATTCTTATATTTGCTCAAAATTTGAAAGCACTGAATTCATAATCTTTCATAAGGTATTTAATCACAGTAATAGCATTAATCGGCGTTACAAATACGCGAAATAAAATGTGTAAGCGAGTTATAAGCGAACACTCTGCTTTAATTGGATCACATAAACTCTCGACGTGAGACTTAATTTTAACTTTACACACCAAGTACAAGACAGCTAGGAATACCGCATTGAAATAAAGGTATTTTGCGAATGCTTATCTTCACATTTTTTATTATAAGCAAAGACGCACCTCACTATTATGTATTTTATCGTGGGTGCGTTTTATAGACACACATAATAAAACTATTAATATTTCATACAAGTGTGTGCTCCGTGCTGGAACGAGCTCGGGATCCGTAGCTGCCGTACTGCATTTAAGTAGTGCTTTACTAATGATTGAAATGAAAAATCTTCAAACATGATGTTATATGGACTCGATCCATACAACATAATATTCAAAGAATTTTAAATCGGGCGTCTTGCTACAGAACCCTGGAAGTTCAGGACGCGGTGAGCCGTTGTTAATTGTCTACTAAACCTTATTTTATATTTATTGGCCTAGTGGTTAGAGTACCTGACTTCTACGTCGCGGGTCCTGGGTTCGAGTCCCAGCCGGAGCCAACATTCATGCTAAAACACAAATTGTTGGTTTTCGGGTCTGGTTGTGCTGTGTTTCTCCCGTGTTTCTGACACCGCATCCTAGCCTAATTTCAATCTTATCGCATCAGCGTTACATCGGGCGTGAGTAGGTTGGGACGAGTGCCTCTGTGTTTGCGCGTACACTTGTGGCACTATAATATCTCCTGTGCAGTTGATGGCTCTCGACATTCGGATTCGGAAGTTGTCGCCGTGAACGAATTCGGCTAGGAGAACATCACATCATCATCAACCCTATTGTAAGTCAAAGCTAATGTTGACTGATTTGGTTTGAAGAGGAGAAATAGCGTGATAGACTGTGCTCAAACAAAAAGTATATATAGTAAACAAAAAAGTGTTCCGTTACTGGAACCCATCTCTAAACGTCACTCAACGTGAGGACGATAAAGGTATCACTGTTATCTGTCACCACAAAAAGCCCAGCGTTGTGAAATTTACGAAGAACTTTCCAATTCTGTATGAATATTTAATAAACACTGTGTTTTTACACAGTCAATGTTTCTGGTAAAAACGTTTTGTTAAAATATCTTGCATTATCTCAAACTTTACTATTCTAAACATTAAATCTGAAATCCTTGGTATCAAACGGCCCTATGTCAACTTTTGCGGGAATTTAAGACCGGGGACTGTCATAGCAATACCATAAAAGTAGGAGATTAAGAGGTCTGTTTGTCTGGAAAAATAAATCAGCATTTGCTTTGCACAGTTTAAATACAAACAAAAACGAATATTTTGCAAGAGTGATTTTGAAAAGTTGAATCGAGAAAACTCTTTAACTAGAAAATGTAGTAGTATGAATTTAGTAAAGCACTGTTGTCTATGGAACAAAACTAAAGTCGTTTAAAGCTGTAGCGTTAATGTTTTATTATTATAAGGTAACAACTATTTGTAGTAAGTGATGTGTTCGTCTGTAATTGGTATGCACATCAGACTTTATTATGTAACTTAATTTATAGGATAGACAATGTGTGTACTGTTGACGTTCCAAATAATCTAAATAAAAAAAACAAAAAATGGAGACCTCGAACTGGGACAAGGCCTAGATTTTCCCAGAATTGACAAGTGGCGTTTTCTATATATTACAATCAATACTTTAGTCACCACCATCAGCCTATCACTAGTCCTCTGCTGAACATAGGCCTCTCCTATAGATTGCCACAAAAGTTTGTAGCTCTCATTTTGGGGGGATTTCGCATAGTACATATAGCCACGCTTGTTAGGCGAATTGGCAAGCGCAGTTGATTCATTCAGATGGTCTAGGATGATACTGCTGCCCATTGTCTGGTTTTAATTTTCCATCTGTCGACTTTTGCGACACCCACGGGATGAGATGGGATGGCAGATTCTCTTAAGCCGCCACCACACGGGGGCTTACGAGTACTTCTATATCCAGAAATAAAAAGCATATACTATAGTATAAAATATATTTCA
Source organism: Luehdorfia chinensis (assembly GCA_019845155.1). Classification (NCBI taxonomy): domain Eukaryota; kingdom Metazoa; phylum Arthropoda; class Insecta; order Lepidoptera; family Papilionidae; genus Luehdorfia; species Luehdorfia chinensis. The sequence continues at coordinate 159,358 of JAHVAK010000036.1, read as the reverse complement.
ATACCCTAAACAAAGCGGGAGGCAAGAATATGTATCCGATAATATGTAGCGGTAATGTTAACTATACAGTACGAAAATCTCTATGTTTCCATACAAGTATAAAACGCTGATTCATAACACGCAAAGTAATCTAAATTGAATAAAAAGTTCGCTTCTACAAGTCGTACTATTTTCACACTGAAAAAAATATAATTAAAAACTTCGTTTAAACCTTTACAAACAATTCGAATATGCTGAATACAAAACATTAAACTATAAGGAGCTACCAAACTATATTAAAGTTAAAAGTCCGTAAATTTAACCACTATTGTAAAAGTTTTTAATGAAATAATTCTGACTATTGTGAGGTAAAACTATTTCAAAGTTAAAATAAATATATTTATCTGACTATTCGGTTATATTAAATTAATATTTAGTCCGTGAACGTGGCGTACTGCAATGTGCATCCTGACCGATTTCGACCTCAACGATAACATCTGAATATTATCGAAACCAATTAACTGCGCAAGGGATATTATAGTGCCACGACGTCCGCGCAAACACAGAAGCACTCACTCGTCAATCTACCCACGCCCGATGTAACGCTGATGCGATAAGATCGAAGGTACCTCAGGATATAGTGTCAGAAACACGGGAACAAACACAACACAACCAGACCAGAAAAAAAACAAATTATGTTTTAGCACAAATGTTGGTTCCGGCCGGGATTCGAAACCAGGACGCGGGAACGAAAAGTGGGCTACGGATGTGGCCATTGCCTATTTCTTATATGGGAAAAAGGCAGCTATATCTATGTAGGTATCTATCTACATCAGTCGCAGACATACGGGACGCTGTAATAAAGAAACGGACAGAGTTTGCGAGAAAAATATTGATAAACAACAACAATGAGATCGTTGTGATCGTTCAGGATATACTTAATGCTACTAGTAATGGTATTTTTATGTTATATGTAAGAGCTACAAATGTGAAACATTTTTATGTGAACGAATGTAAATAAAACATCTTAATGTCTAAATGAATTTTCAGTAACAAAGTGTAAAAAAGAATGGGAACGTTTCAAACTTATAGATAACCACAAAATGGAATTCTTACTTAACATTTTTTTGTCAAATTAAAGATGATCATAATTACCTCATTTATTTTTACATTTTAAAGTTATCCATACTAATATTGTCAATGTGAAAGTAACTCTTTCTTTCTCTCTTAACCGATCTTAACGAAATTCGGCACAGAGATAGCTGAACATTACAACATTGGAACTCAGGACACAGTAGCCGTGTACTCTAACAACTAGGCCAAGTGGTCGTCAATAGTATAATACTATAATTAAGTCATGTCCGATCGGACAAACAGACACAGAGACAAAAAAGCAAATGTATGTTACATTTAAATTTTATGGCCATCAGTTTTTCTTTATGCAACATTCACTGTTATCTAGTGCCTAAGTATATCAAATTTGCCGGCTATCATCTCCAGAATAACGTACTTGTAACACTTCCATATTTAGGCTACCACCCTTGCGTTTCACGAGCGTTAAAGGCACGCCAAATGTCACCTTTGTTTATGAACATTAACGTGACTTTATGGCAGCCGTTACAATTCCATCGTCCGTGTTAATGACATCGTACAGCGCACATCCTTCCCTTTTAACTTCATTAATTTCAGAAATGCTAATGTTTGTATTGTTTGTAACTATGACTGATTTTCAGTCAAATAGATAGATAGAATTTTCAGAAAAAGATTTACTGATATTATTACAACGCCAAAAAGGGAAATATGTGACCAATTATTTCAAATAATTCTGGAGATCAGATTGTTATTTCCAATGATAAATATTTGAGTCTTAATGGGATTTAATTTTAGGCTGAAATACCTGCTCCAATTAAGTATCGAAGCAAAGCTTGTAGTGCTGTCAGACACAGTATTATTATATATATATATATATATATTCTGGAGAGAATTGCGCGAGTTAGGACATGTTTTCAAACGTGGTGGTTTCAAAAACGAATAGTACAGTTCGTAGGGTTCCTGTGCAAGAGTCCGTCTAGGAAGTTAAGACCTCAGTGCCAGTTATTCTGCTTTAAGTAGTAGTGTTCAAACATGACTGTACTTTGGTCGGAATGGTACTGTAGTACTGTTAGTATAATTACTTCGTGTATAGAACTGAAAGCTCAGGATGACGAGCGCAGTGTGTTGGCAAAGCTGAAATGTTCTAGGTGACACAGCATTTGTTACGAGTATGAGCAGACATCGCACTTGCCTTCAAGTGAACGTTATGCAAGTCTCGTCACTTTTTCCTAAATAAAAGTAAAGCTAATGTTGTATTATATATTTAAATATTATAAGCATTTCTTTTTTTCATTAAAATAATATCTCGAGTATTTTCCTTTATGTCTCACAAAATACACATCGAAATCATAAATGCGTTTTAGAATAGCTACTGACTGTTCAAATGAGACTTAAGAACTCATGTCTCGCGGTGACCAGCGCAGTGTAGTGTCACACAGAAATGTTCTGCGTGACACAGCTTTTGTTATGGACAGACGTTGCACCCACCATTAGGTTAACGTTTTGCTTGTTTCGTCACTTTATGCAAACGCAAAAAGTTGCTTCTTCGTAGTTAAGGATTAACGAAAGAACCTTGAAACTGAATAATTGAAACTGTAGAGCTCAACAGACAACGTTAACTTCAAACGACAAGCATTCATTTTAGTAGTTGTACATAATGTAATAATTATGTATAGACTTATTTACGATTTGTTAATATTTGTCCGATTTTTGTGTTACACTTTTAGAAATTTTATTATATTTTTTTACATCTATTAAGAAAAGACTTTCTAGTTTTAGACAACCTAAACATAGGAATCTCTAGCGTGTCGCCTCGACCCATTCCACAGGATACAGTAAATTTTTTGATGTGACGTAAGAGGCGACTGAGGTATTGTACTATTCAATGGTGTTACTATATTTCTCGTGGGAACGCAATGGGGAGTAAGAATGTTTTGACTCATACCAAAATGGTGGCGATGTGGTTCGCCGCCAGTCACATCTAGATTCCCGCGAGGTCGAAAATAGGACTACGTTATTCCTTATACGGCAAAAAGGCGTCACTGTATATGTATGTAAAAGTATTTTAACTCGTAACTATGACTGCAAACGATCTGCACGGATTTGCGGGTAGTCGACATATGCAGGTCTGATCAGTGTTTTGTGGCAATATATGAAAACTGATTTACCACGTGCTCCGCAATGAAGTCAAAGCATCTTGAGGAAACCTGTTAGCTCTTATGTTAAACAAATGGAGTTTCATACTTTTCACCAATAATTATCACGTTAACTTTTTTAAAAAAACTGAACATTATTATACATTACTCGTGGTGGTGGGGACCAGTGTAAGCTTATAGTTCTATCTTAACATGAGCTATAAAGTTGATTTTGTGATCGAGGTGATATAGTTGCTACCCTCTTACAACTTATATATAATTTTATAATTTTGTTAATACTATCCTGTAGTCCTTTTGTACAGAATGACTAATTGACTTATATACTCGTAAGACAAGAGTATGGCATACGTTCTCGACTTTCTTCGCTAGTTGCGACGTACAGTTGCTCCCTTTTGATTTGGTTCAAGAGAACGATGGCTTCCGCGGGCGGCATCTTATTTATTATCTACGTACATGTAGCGACATTCACTCAAAACGTTCCTGTGCCATTACAAATGTAGTCACGTAATCGCATTTTCATTAAATCCTGAAGTAAAGAGTTAGGCATCCACGGTACTTGAAAGCTGCTTTAATTTCAACGAGTATGTCCATAATCTCCTACGGAATGGTATTCGCAATGCTATGTCAACGTTCTTAATTAAATTTTTTGTTTTCAGGTGTTGTTAACGGCAGATTCCAAAATTTGTCATATAATTAAAGGTCAAATTCGGAATAATTGAAATGCATTTTCTCCCAAAGGTCTTTTGTTACAAACATCATATCGAAGCCGTTCGTAAGTACAGCATCGAGAAGTGGTTAAAGGTGGCAAGCCGTGTGGTGGCGACGTAAAGAGAATCTACTACCCCGTCGCATCCCGTGGGTGTCGTAAAAGTCGACAGAGGGAAAAAAAAACCAGGACATAGGCAGCATGTCCCTGGAACATCTATATAAATAAACTGAGATTGCCAATCAGGCGTGGCAACTATGACAAAATCCCCCCCAAAATGAGAGCTCCAAACTTTTGTTGTAATATATGGTAAGGCCTATGTGGACAGCCCAGTTGACTAGTGATATACAGAAATGATGATGATGATGATGATTATGGTGAAGATTTGTAGACGTCAACGTGAATGAATGTTCAAGTTCTGAGTACTGGCTCTTGAATTCAAACAGCTTTCTGTTTATGGGACTAGGATGTATTGTGAATGGCTGAGAGTTGCCGACACACCAACTAATGCTATTTATCGTACAGGGGATAACCACCTGATTTAGATTTTACCATCTATAATGTGGCGGACAAGAATTTTAAGTTATTTATTCAAGTATATCTGTGCCAAAATTTCAATTATAGAGTATATTAACGCAAGAAGATGCTTTAATTTTTATTATATCCAAAAACTGAAGTTATTATATCTTTAACTACTTTAAAATCATCATCATACTTAGCCTTTACAGTCTCCTCACAACAATTCTGTAAATAATCTACAGCTTGACATAAACCATATCATATCATAACATGTTAAAATGATTTGCCGTAATTACCACGCTAGCCTGGTGGAATGCGATTGCAGCAACTGGCGAGTTGCACGTTGCGCGTTATGGATAATAAGTTCAAATCTATAGTACAAAAATTTAAACTTTTGCAGCCATATATGACTTTATATGGGCTAAAGGATTACACTTTACCGAGTGGACGATTGCTTTATTCAACATAAATGTCAGATGTGTATAGACAGTTGATTAATGCCAGTGCTCGCCCTGTGGTCAAAAATCGACCGTAATTCATAATAAATTAAGTTTGAGACTTTGGTAATTATTCGTTGGCAATATTTCAAATTTCTATTGTGACAGTCTTAGTCAGTTTCGGTGTTTGATTACGTTAATAAGTGAGATTTTAAAACACTACACGATGCTCCACTGCTGACTTTCGTTAATGCAAAAGGTTCGTTATTGCTGCAGCATTCAGTCCACAAAGGCCGCCGCGGTTGTAAGCTGTGACATGCTTTTAAGCACTCGGACTTATTCATTTAAAGTTCTCTATATCAGACTTTATATTGTAATTATATTAAAATGCTTATTACAAAGTCATTGTATTCAGTATTTTAATATACTCGACTTCACAGACCAGCCAATTGCTAGACTTCACATAGTCAATAACTCTTTCATGGAGCAATGTATACGTTTTTACAACAAAATCCATTTTTTCAGCCTATCACTGTCCTGGGAAGAACCAGCAAAAAACCGAGCGTGATTTTTATTCTTTTCAGTCATTTTAAAAACAATGTACAATTATGGCAGTATTTTATCATTATCATCATCATTTCAGCCTATCAATAGTCCACAGCTGAACGTAGGCCTCCCCCATAGATTGCCACAAAAGTTTGTAGCTCTTATTTTGGGGGGGATTTTTCCATAGTTGCCACGCTTGGCAGGCGGGTTGGCAACCGCAGTTTGTTTATTCAGGTGTTCCTGGAAGATGCTGCTGCCCATCTCCTGGTTTTCATTTTCTCTCTGTCGATTTTTACGACATCCATAGGCTTCGTTACTCTGGGTCGCTTAGAAACGCCTTTGTCCTGGGAAGAACCAGCAAAAAACCGAGCGTGATTTTTATTCTTTTCAGTCATTTTAAAAACAATGTACAATTATGGCAGTATTTTATCATTATCATCATCATTTCAGCCTATCAATAGTCCACTGCTGAACATAGGTCTCCCCCATAGATTGTCACAAATGTTTATAGCTCTGATTTTGGTGGGATTTCGCCATAGTTACCACACTTGGCAGGCGGGTTCGCAACCGCAGTTTTTTTATTCAGATGTTCCATGAAAATGCTGCTGCCCATCTCTTGGTTTTCATTTTTTCTCTGTCGACTTTTAAGAGATCCAGAATAGTTAAAAAATGAGTAATATGTAAATACGTAAAAGTAAAAATTAAAGTATCAGCCTGTAAATGTCCTACTGCTGAGCACAGGCCTCCTCTAATTGCCGAGAGGGTTTTGGAGCTAGGAAGAATCCACCACGCTGCTCCAATGCGGGTTGGCGGACTTCACATGGGAGTCGTGGTAGCTCAGGGAATAGGCGCTCGCTTTATTTTCATAGTACGCGGTTCGATTCCCGATACCGGCACCATTAAAATTGTGAATTGCAATTTTACAAGCTGATTTACCGCGTACTCGACGGTGAAGGAAAACATCATGAGGAAACCTGTATGTCCGAGAAATATGTAAATAATCTAAATGGTATAAAAATTATTCTATTCTATTGTTGTAATAATTTTTAACACCTCTCTGCTTTATTGGGTGATAATGAAAATCTCAGAAAAGAATTTCAGTTTACTCACGAGTTTTAATTTGTAGATTCAATCCTTTTCGCGTAAAATGAGTGAATCTAATCTATATTGATACATGGTGAATGTGGATGTCCATTAGTTAACCGTTACATGTCTATTTGTGAACCTCCATACACCTATAAAACCATCGCGCCATTACAGTGTGCATAATAAATGACTGACATTTACACGTGTCTCTTTTGGCTTTCCTATTACGAGAGCTGTTACAGGATTATTTTTGGACTCCTTGAAATGAAAACGAAGCTAAAAAATTAAAATAAAGATAACTAATGGTCATAGGAAAATGGTCATTAAAAGAATACTGCCACTGCATCTCATCCAATGGATCTCGTAAAAGGCGACTAAGAATTAAACTGCACTGTGCACCCAACAGCGCATGGTGGCGATGAGCTCACCATCTATCACACCAAGTGCATTATATTGTTTAGGTAAAACGTGGATTGTGGCAGTCATCTGTTTTTGCAGTGAGTGCCCAGTCTCTGACTACCCCTTATGGGATACAGTCGAGATCTTATGTATGTATGTAAAAACTAAGATAATACCTAGTCCGGCCATAAGTTCTGTTACAAATAAAAATATTCTATTCGAAATGGCCACCTTGGCCATGGATTTACGCACTGTTTCCAAGGGAAATGTCGCCACTGCTTGCTCCAAAGATTTTTTAAGAGACTCAATGTCGCCGTGTCGTTTAGAGCAGGCCATGTCCTCTAAAACTGACCATAATTTGAAGTCTAAAGGGTTGAGGTCTGGGCTAGATGAGGGCCAGTCTTCAGCTCTTATAAAGTTCGGAACGTTGGTTTCAAGCCAGGCTTGGGTAGTTCGTGCCTTGTGACTAGGTGCAGAGACCTGCTGGAAAGTCCACTGAATATTTTTAAAAGGTGTATTGCTGAGAGGTTTCACAACATGATCCAGGACTGTATCTTGATACACTTTGGCTGAAGTTTTCACACCTTTTTCACAAAAATGTAGTTTTGTGACTCCTTGATAAGACACGCCCCACCAAACCATCACTGACGCAGGATGATGACCACCTTGTACCTTTCCGACCACTTGAGCAGCTTCTTAAGAAATATTAGTAGAGCGTACACTTTATCATTTTGCCTATTGTAGTGTTCTTCAATCGTGAAAATGTTTTTCATCGGCAAAGAGGATATTTCTGTGCCTTTCACCTGCGTATCGCGTCAGAAGGCGTTTTGATCGATCCACTCTCTTTAATTGTAAAGATTGATTTAGGGCATGTCCTGTATATCGACGATAAGCACCGAGCTTCAGATCTTGTTTTATAATACGCGACAGAGTCCTAGCGGGAATCTTCATTTCTCGCGATAAGATTTTTTGCTTCCTAATGGGGTTTCGACGAATTCTGGCTTTAACAGCATTAACAGCCTTTGTAATTCTAACAGCACGCGGCCGCCCCGATCTTTTCTGGTCTTCGACAGAGGAAGTGTTGTTGAATCTGTTGATAGTACGATACACGAACATACGGCTGATACCAAACTTTTGAAGTGTCTGGAATATGACCGACGGCTCCATACCCACTTTGTGCAAGGCGATCACTGCAATCCTATTTTCTTTAACACCCCATTCCATATTGTAATTTGATAATGATTACGAAAAAACATTTTAAATGGTGCAAAATCGGAAGAAGTTTTTAAAATAATTTTTGATCAAAAAAAGAAAAGTTTTTATGTAACAGTATTTATGGCCGGACTAGTTATATTATCGAATTATTTACAGAAATGTCCAATAATACAAGTCGTAAAATAAACATTACTCAAGTATTGAACGAAGGAAATGTTTGCAAGTAATCCTGTTAATAATTTTTTATTCATTCATAATAGAATTACATCTATAATGTAACACATAATAAATGTAACAAACATTTTTCATATAAAAGTGAATGTGGTATTTATTTTAGTTTATACTTGCAGAGTTCATTATATTGTGACTCGTTGGTCGGATTATTAATAATTAATTTCTGAAAAACAGCAAAATCATTGAAATTCTTTATATTAAATAAAACAACCAGAAAAGGTACGAATTTGACGATGTTGTGATTGACTATGACAATAAAATAATCGGTTTCCGTAGAAAGAAGATATCGCACTATTCGAACCAGCAAAAAGAGGGCTTGGCCTCTTGCTAATGCGTAAGCACAAACTTCGACCGAAGTCTCGCATGTCAATGCGTGTTTTCATCATACAAGTATACAGCTAAGTCCAGTCTTCGTGAATGTACGTCGTACGGATTTGGCACACGTCGAATAATTATGAGCACCTGGCCCAATAACAAATAAACCTTCCGTACGCGACACCACATCGCCATACCGCTGCAACTGCAGATGTTATATGACTGTCGGGTCAGCACGGCAATTTGCCACAGAGCACGTCGTGAGTCCACTGCTCACTTCAAGGGTATGGGGTACCACGTTGCACGGCTTTCGGCCGCAGCCTTGAGAGTCTCCTCTCGCCAGCTACCATCCGCATGAAGTAGACGAATTAGCTCCATCAACAATTGTAATAATGTATTTTGCCATTCTTTATCATTTATTATTATCAATCAACCATCAGGCAAGTTTTATTATAGTCATCAAAATGAGTTTGTAAATGACGTTGAGTATATTATGTATTCAATCAAGTTGTGAGACAAACCACCACCAAGTTTCTAGTTATCATTAATTTGTGGGAATTTACTGAGAGTTTTATTTAATATTATTGTTATTCAACACATTGGAGGGCAGAAAGTCTGCAGTCTCGTTAACACCTAAGTAACCATTCACCTAATGGTAAAAGCAACGTCGGCCCATAACCAATGCCGTATCATCTACAACATTTCTTAGTGGTATCATACAGCACCCATCACCATATCAATTCTTCAGTCTCATATGCCCAGTAAAGACACTAGCTCAGTACCCTTCAGACCGAACCACAGTAATGTTTGTACTGCTTCTTGGCAGAATAACTGGCACTGCGATTTCGGCATGGGAATCCTACTACCAGTTAGTGGTAATTGTGGCATGCCACACGTACCCAGCGTTTGAGCAGCGACCACTCACTGAGGAAGGACTTGCCTCAGCAATCCGATATTTAAACGTGTTAGTTTACTGAGCTCAAAGCTACTACTTATCACCAGCTAACACATAAGATATTGGATTATATCCCTTACTAAAGCGTTAACGTTAATTTCTCACTGCTATAATTATTTTAAATTAACTCCATAGCAGCTTGGTTAATGTTTTCTAAGAAATTGCCTCCATTCTTGCAAATTTTGTAATAACTAAGCCTTAATGATTCATAAATTGTAAAAAGTGTTCAGTTTATTTTCGCAATAATATATATCTATGCAAAATATTACAATACTAAGTTCCAATAGAAGGATGTAAATTGTAGATAGTAATTTTCATCTAATCTTGTCCTCAGAGCAAGATCCAGTAAAATGTATGTAACTGAAATGTCAAATCTATTTAATGATGATGTTATTCAAACAATCTCTTCTTATATTCTATTTTTCTCTCGCTCGGCTTGGTTTGAGCATTGACCATGCGTCTAACAACGCTATGTATGGTGTGTTCGATTCTCGCGCCTGAGAATAATGTTATGGCCTACAGATAATCTTTCATTGAATAGTTTTGGATAATATTATGCTTGAAAAACGCACACAATACAGGAGAAATGTTAGAGTTGGGGATCCGTTTTTTAAATAACCAAATTAAGCCCACTGTTAGATTCAAATGGAAGCCAGCAGCAAAATAAAAAAGGTTAATAGATGGTTGTAGGATTTCTATGCAAGAATCCGTCTAGGAAGGAATCACTCCAGGGCTAGGCATTCTGCCGTGAAGCAGTAGTGTGCAAACGTTACTGTGTTTCGGTCTGAAAGGAACTAAAATGTTTGTGAATACGTGCCTTAGTGTATTGCGGTGCCGCACACAATTTTTCTGGATGATATAGCATTTGTTATAGGTGGATGTTACAATTACCATCAGGTGAACGCTTTGCTCGTCGCGTTACTTTCTAAAATTAAAAAAAAATATATTTAAGTTGTGTTGTTCATTTAAGTAACATTTATTTAATTCATAACAACCCGAATGTGTAGAATATTGTAGCGATGTTTTATTACGGTTCACCGGTCAAACTAAAACACATTTTATTTTCGAAACGACCGCTTGTGATAAAATTGTAAACTGGCGATTTCTTGTAGATTTTGTTTGTTATAGTTTTAAGCATCGTGAATTAGCAGTTCGACGATCGCGACAAAGCTCAACACTTAAGTAATGAACGGTAGCTAATAGCACACCCTGTATCGGAAGAGCCACGAAAAACGAAGCTGATTTTTATCCTATATTTAATAGAATATCATTATTAAAAAATATGTTTCCGAGACGTTGCCAGGTCAGGAGCCGGGCGATAGCCACACATTTCATAGTACGCTAGTGATGTGAGTTCAATCCCCAGTGCTGATTTACCACGTGCTCAGCGGAGAAGTAAAACGTCGTGAAGAAACCGGCATGTCAGGTAATAAAAATACTTTGAAGTCATGGTAAATCAAGGAGCGCGCATTGGAACAGTATAGCGAACTTCTCAGCTGCAGTTTTCTCAAAAATCAAAGGATGCCTGTGCCCAGCCCAGCCTAGAAGTGGAATTTATAGGCTGTTATTATGTTAGCTGTGCTATTATAAAGTACAAAAGTTTCAGCCTATAAATGTCCCACTGCTGAGCTCAGGCCATGATTAGGTGAGAATGTGCACAGAAGATTCGTCTGCAACTAGGCATAATCAGCACATTATACTAAAATCCCTTGGCGAGCCGTCGTAGTTGAACCGAGTTCGACCCTCGGTACCGGCCCCTCTGAAATTGCTCAATTCCATTTGAAAGCGCTGATTTACCATGTGCTCAGCGGTGGAGGAAAACAGCCTGCATGTCTGACGAACAACATATATTTCGAGGACTTGTGAAGACCGCCAACCCGCATTGGAGCAGCGTGGCGGACTCTTCCTAGCTCCAAAACCCTCGCAGAAATGGGAGGCGGCCTGAGCTCAGCAGTGGGACATTTATAGGCTGAAACTTTTGTACTTTATAATAGCACAGCTAGCACAATAACAGCCTATAAATTCCACTTCTAGGCTGGGCTGGGCACAGGCATCCTTTGATTTTTGAGAAAACTGCAGCTGAGAAGTTCGCTATACTGTTCCAATGCGCGCTCCTTGATTTACCATGACTTCAAAGTATTTTTATTACCTGACATGCCGGTTTCTTCACGACGTTTTACTTCTCCGCTGAGCACGTGGTAAATCAGCACTGGGGATTGAACTCACATCACTAGCGTACTATGAAATGTGTGGCTATCGCCCGGCTCCTGACCTGGCAACGTCTCGGAAACATATTTTTTAATAATGATATTCTATTAAATATAGGATAAAAATCAGCTTCGTTTTTCGTGGCTCTTCTGATACAGGGTGCGCTATTAGCTACCGTTCATTACTTAAGCGTTGAGCTTTGTCGCGATCGACGAGCTGCGAATTCACGATGCTTAATAAATTATAGTAAAACACGCCAGGAAACCTGACGACGCTAAACTCGACTTTAACTAACAACGGATTAAAATTTTTATTCTCTATAATGTCTCTTTTTAATGTTTTATGTATTTTATTGTGTTATTGCTACGAATAAAGCCTATTCTTTCTCTCTTTCACACCCAGGCACTTTAACGACGGTGCGGTATTTAGAGAAGGTGCGTCTCGTTAAACGTGATAAATGTAATATGTTGTTCTGATGTTTTATTAAAATATAGTATGTTTGTAATCTGTTCACTAAAATTTGGTAATATTGACGACCGCGTGGCTTAGTGGTCAGAGTAACTGACTTCTCTGCCGCAGGTCCTGGGTTCGAATCCCAACCGGAGGCCATCTGTACAAAAACACTAATTGTTGGTTTTCGGTTTGTTTGTGTTGTGTATGTGAAATTTATGTCTGTAGAACGCATCCACGATACAGGAGAAACCCTGCGGTGGGGCATCGTTTTTTTTTAAAGAAAAAAGAAAGGAATTTTAGATGTGATGTCTGTGTGTCATCTTCATATTAAAACCCCAGATTCATGACAATGGGAAAACATGAATCCTTTACTCATTTATTTCAAAACGACTACAATCTCAAATGCTCAAAAAATATTTATCAATAGCAACTGTAATCATAACTGCAGCTTGTTTAATTTAGTTTATAACCAATAATTCTTGGATACAATTAATAAACTCATTTCATCGTCAGCAATACAAGTATCAACTTCGTCAAACGAACTCGATCGAAAGAAACTGCCGGAGTAAATAAATTGCTGTTGCAAATAAAATGTTTGTCGCAAGCAATCCTAGTTGTCATAGTTTTCATTGCTTTCTACGAGAGCACTTTCCTGAAAACTTTTGTCGGAATTCGGAATCTGATATTAATTTGAAAGAAGTTATACAGAAATGGATAAAATAACAGAATGTAAAATTATTATTCGCTGATCAAAAATAATTTTTAAGTTGACTTTTATCATTTCTGCTTTTGATAGAAATCTGGTAATATATAACGGGCCTTTTCTGATTTTCGAGGGGTTTTAGATCCAGCAGGCTGCTCCAGTGCGGGTTGACGGATTTCGGATGTCTTCAAAAATATTACTTATATTGTACTGACCACTCAGTGGTTAGAGTACATACAGTTAGCACTTCTACGCTGTGAGTTCTGGTTTCTAATCCACACCGGAGTCACGATTGTTGGCTTTTGTTGGTGGGTGGTTTTTTAAAAACACAAATTATCGAATTTCCGATTGTCCACCTATCTCGGACACGCTCGTAACGCTTGTTACGTTTGTAACGCTCAGACGCGCGCTAAAAGCTCGCAGATGAGAGCGATAATTGCCTTAAGCGAGTATGGAGCTTAACGTTCGATTAACTCTTCCAATTCACATATTATGTAAATCATAACGCAATCACACGATCGAGCAGTGTGTCATTTAAATAACCGTAAATCAAAATGATTGCGCGTTGAAAGAACGGAAAATATGCCGAAAAATTTGACCACAGCCTACTTGTTGTAGGTCGCCCTGTTAGTGGTAGTTAGCACCACCGCAACTTTTTAGTGGCAAGCGTAACAGTTACCATCAGATGAACGATTTACTTCAAATAAAAAGTTTTTTTATTATTTTTTATTTATTTATTTATTTTTTATTGTTTACACCTTAAGCTAAGGGCTGTAATGGGCGGACTTAATGCCTTGTGGCATTCTCTACCAGTCAACCCTGGTTGATAGTGAAAAAAAAATGCCAGTTGCTATCTATTTAACAGTAACTTATAATAATATACAAATATAATCAATATATAAATAAAAAAAAAATATAAATTGATTCATACCAAATTAATTACGAATATTTATATATAAACCAAATAAATAACATACACAAATAGATAAAAGTTAAAGAAACAAATCTGTCAAATGTGATCCTTCTTTAGATAATATTCTCGAACTAATCTTTTAAAATGTTCTTATTAGGAGCTTTCTTGACATCATTGGGGAGGGCCTTCCAGAACAGTATAGACTGCACAACAAAAGAAGAACTAAAGAATACAGAAGTATGCTGCGGGATCGTGATCCTATAATTTTATAAGGAACGAGGTACTCGATCATGAGTAGAATAAAAAGGGGCAAAGTTATTTTTCAAGTATGAAGGAGATTTTGGATCAGTTAAGATAAAATACAAAAGAAGCAAGATTCTGGAGCAACGCCTTTGTCGGATAGGAAGCCATTTAAGCTTAGAACGGTATGCAGTTCTTTAAAATAATAAAGCATGGTCTGATTTATCAACAGAATTGCAGCAAGCCGATTTCCTATGTCGTAATTGAATTGAATGATACAGTACAGTCTAAGCTAGCGTTTACTCTATTCACATCGTAGGCTGCACCTAAGGTAACCTCTAGTGATAAAGCAGCTGTTCAATATCACGACATTTTTCTTATAGAACAGTGTCACTCACTCAGTCACTGAACAATCATATTTTTTATTACAGTAATAGTGACATACAAACACAGTATACCTGATGGTCACTGCCCACTGCGGTATACACACAATCGCACACACAAAATCAGAGGAACCTTTATTTTGTAAGTTGATGATCGATGAATTCCCCTTCTTATCCAGCCTATAAATGTCCTACTGCTGAGCACAGGCCTCCTCGATTTTTTTGCACTTATAATCAGGTACAGGATTAACTAATCTCAATACATGATTTCATAAAAAAACCATGCCGGTTCAGTGATCAACTTACAATGATCGAGTAACGAGAGCAATGAATATTGGTTAACTCTGCATCACACAAAAATTAAATCTGTTAAGAACTTCAAGAGTTATAAGCTCACAGTCACAAGGCTCATACATTGGTGTGTTGATTTAGCCACACATATGCACGCTGTCCACATTACGTGACAAAATGCTGTTGCAGTTGTGAAATCGTGGCATTGTGTCAATTTACACAAATGTAGTTTCAAATGAACATGTCCGGCTGAGTTTGTTTGGTTTGAATAGCAACGTTTATCGATAGACCTATGTCAGAAAAATGTGCTCTTTGTTAGTACGTATTGCTTAGTCATTCAGTTTTATGACGTATGCACAATGTATGCCTATGGTGGCAAGTGTCATCAGCATGCACTTGTGTGTTTATCTTAATAGATAAACACACAAATTTGATTACGATCAGTGCAATACTAATGTATTGCACTGATCGTAATCAAATTTATTGAACATGGCATCACCTACGTCGACACAGTCCTACGTCTAAAAAGTTGTGACAGTTATAATGAATGTAATAACCTGCACAACCCCGAACATAGCTACGTCGATACTTTTAGCGACTGCGAACAGATGTTTAAAAAAACTACAGAAACATGTTTTGGATGCGTAAGTACAAAGTAACGGCCACCTGTTGATTTTAAAATTTTGCCTCTATTAGATATGGTCAGTGTTGTGTGCCCCTGTTATTGGGATGCACATTGCACCGGCTTAAGAGAATCTACCGCCTTATGACATCCCGTGGGTGTCGTAAAAGTCGACAGAGCGAAAATTGAAACCAGAAGATGGGCAGCAGAATCTTCCTGGAACATCTTAATCAATAAACTGCGATTGCCAACCCGCCTGCCAAGCGTGGCAACTATTGCAAAATCCACCAAAATGAGTACTACAAACTTTTGACTTTTGTGGCAATCTTTGTGGAAGGCTAATGTTCAGAACAGGAATAGTGATAGGCTGAAATGATGATGATGATGATATGGGTATACGAGTTTATATATGGTATGTTATATTGTAAGCATTATTGATGTACCATTTTTAAAAATATACATGTATGTAATAACAAAATTATGTTTTACATACTAATTAGTATATTATACAGTGGCAGCTCAGGTGCTTGGCGCACGCCTTTTGTTTCATAGCACGCGAGTGATCTGAGTTTGAACCTCGGCGCCGGCACAATGACATCGTTAATTGTAATTTCAAGTACCGATGTATCATTAGTTAGGTGGTGAAAAATAAATTCTGAAGATTTCTTGGAAATAAAAATATATTTCAGCGACTTGCAAAGTCCGCTAACTGGCGCTTGCATCGAGGCGGAAACTTCCTCACAATAAATGAAATAACCTACAATTAGGCCATTCAGAGGGTGTTTACTTTTCTTGATTGTAGTATGTCAAATTAAAAAGTTACACAAATACGAGTAGTACAAAAAAGAAAGCTTCCAAAATTTCTGATTCTTTTCTCTGAATTTCTGATTAAGGTTGTATAACTTCCCTGATGGTTGATTGATAATAATAAACGATAAAGAATGGAAAATCATTACAATGGTTGATGGAGCTAATGCGTCTACTTCATGCGGATGGTAGCTGGGAGAAGACTCTCAAGGCTGCGGCCGAAAGCCGTGCAACGTGGTACCCCATACACTTGAAGTGAGCAGTGGACTCACGACGTGCTCTGCGGCAAATTGCCGTGCTGACCTTGTATTTGATGTTGACGCCACACTCGACAATCATATAAAATCTGCAGTTGCAGCGGTCTGGCGATGTGGTGGCGCGTACGGAAGGTTTATTTGTTATTGGGCCAGGTGCTCATAATTATTCAACGTGTGCCAAATCCGTACGACGTACATTCACGAAGACTGGACTTAGCTGTATACTTGTATGATGAAAATACGATTATTTTATTGTCATAGTCTATTTTATTTAACTATTCTGGATCTCTTAAAAGTCGACAGAGAGAAAATGAAAACCAAGAGATGGGCAGCAGCATTTTCATGGAACATCTGAATAAAAAAACTGCGGTTGCGAACCCGCGTGCCAAGTGTGGTAACTATGGCGAAATGCCACCAAAAACAGAGCTATAAACATTTGTGACAATCTATGGGGGAGACCTATGTTCAGCAGTGGACTATTGATAGGCTGAAATGATGATGATAATGATAAAATACTGCCATAATTGTACATTGTTTTTAAAATGACTGAAAAGAATAAAAATCACGCTCGGTTTTTTGCTGGTTCTTCCCAGGACAAAGGCGTTTCTTAGCGACCCAGAGTAACGAAGCCCATGGATGTCGTAAAAGTCGACAGAGAGAAAATGAAAACCAGGAGATGGGCAGCAGCATCATCCAGGAACACCTGAATAAACAAACTGCGGTTGCCCGTGGCAACTATGGCAAAATCCCCCCCAAAATAAGAGCTACAAACTTTTGTGGCAATCTATGGGGGAGGCCTACGTTCAGCTGTAGACTTGTGATAGGCTGAAAAAATGGATTTTGTTGTTAAAGCGTATACATTGCTCCATGAAAGAGTTATTGACTATGTGAAGTCTAGCAATTGGCTGGTCTGTGAAGTCGAGTATATTAAAATACTGAATACAATGACTTTGTAATAAGTATTTTCATATTATTATAATATAAAGTCTGATATAGAGAACTTTAAATGAATAAGTCCGAGTGCTTGAAAGCATGTCACAGCTTACAACCGCGGCGGCGTCAACACACCTTTGTGGACTGAATGCTGCAGCAATAACGAACCTTTTGCATTAACGAAAGTCAGCAGTGGAGCATCGTGTAGTGTTTTAAAATCTAATTTATTAACGTAATCAAACACCGAAACTGCCTCGCACAAATGAAAGAAACTAAGAAATTACCAACTATTTCTAGCAGTTCTCTGTTCCGGCATATTTATAAAAGTATATAAGTTAACAACTTATGTTAAAATCAAAATTTTTCGTGAATTTTTACAAAAGTTATTTCTAATGACTTGTTTCTTCTGTTCACTATTTGATGTCGCTTTATGCTTGTATGTATGCATATGCTTTCAAAATGGCCTTCGTAAAAAAGCATGAAAATTCTAAATATTATATTAAGGGTGGTAGGATTCCTATGCAGAAATCCGTCTAGGTAGTAACCACCCCAGGGCCAGTTATTCTGCCGTGAAGCAGTAGTGTGCAAGCATGACTGAGTTTCATTTGAGACTTAAGAACTGATGTCTCAGGGTGATGGGTGCAGTGTGGTGTCACACAGAAATATTCTGGGTGTTCACAGTATTTGTTGTGGGCGGACGTTGCACTTACCATCAGGTGAACGTTTTGCTCGTTTCGTCACTTTATACAATATATATATATATATATATATATATATATATATATATATATATATATACAATGACTATTACGTAATAGTCTGTCATTTGTTTACGTTCATACTGCCAATGTCAAATACATAATTTTCTGTGGTCAAACAGTCGTACTGAGTAGATATTGTCACAATAGAAATTTGAAATATTGCCAACGAATAATTACCAAAGTCTCAAACTTATTATTTTATGAATTATGGTTGATTTTTGACCACAGGGCGAGCACTAGTATTAATCAACTGTCTATGCACATCTGACATTTATGTTAAATAAAGCAATCGTCCAGTCGGAGACTGGGACAGTGATATGAGGTTTATGTCAAGCTGTAGATTATTTACAGAACTGTTGTGAGGAGACTGTAAACGCTAAGTATGTTGATGATTTTAAAGTCGTTAAAGATATAATAACTTCAGTTTTTGGATATTATAAAAATTAAAGCATCTTCTTGCGTTAATATACTCTATAATTGAAATTTTGGCACAGATATACTTGAATAAGTAACTTAAAAGTCTTGTCCACTACATTATAGCTGTTGTATATATAGATAAATAGCATTAGTTGGTGTGTCGGCAACTCACAGCCATTCACAATACATCCTAGACCCAGAAACAGATTGCTGTTTGAATTCAAGAGCCAGTACTCAGAACTTCATCATTCATTCACGTTGACGACTACAAATCTTCACCATCATCATCATCGTCATTTCTGTCTATCACTAGTCCACTGCTGCACATAGGCCTTACCCATACCACAAAAGTTCGGAGCTCTCATTTTGGGGGGATTTTACTATAGTTGCCACGCTTGGTTGGTAATCGCAGTTTATTTATTAAGATGTTCCAGGGACATGCTGCCTATGTCCTGGTTTTTATTTTCCCTCTGTCGACTTAAACGATACCCACGGGATGCGACGGGGTAGCAGATTCTCTTTACGCCGCCACCACATGGCCACAAATGTTAGCTCACCTTTAATTTCTCGATCATCGACATTTGAGATAAATTCCATTTAAATTATTTCGAATTTTGACTGATTTGATTCCGTACGAGATTATGGACATACTCGTTGAAATTGAAGCAGCTTTCAAGTACTGTGGATGCCTAACTCTTTACTTCAGGATTTAATGAAAATGCCATTAAGTGATTACATTTGTAATGGCACAGGAACGTTTTGAGTGAATGTCGCTACATGTACGTCGCTAATAAATAAGATGCCGCCCGCGGAAGCCATCGTTCTCTTGAATCAAATCAAAAGGTAGGAACTGGACGCCGCAACTAGCGAAGAAAGTCGAGAACGTATGCCATAGTCGTGTTATACGAGAATAGAAGTCAATTAGTCATTCTGTACAATATGACTACAGGATAGTATTAACAAAATTATGTATAAGCTGTAAGAGGGTAGCAATTATATCACCTCGATCACAAAATCAACTTTATAGCTCATGTTAAGATAGAACTATAAGTTTACATTGGTCCCCACTACCACGAGTAATGTATAATAATGTTTAGTTTTAAAAAAAACTACGTGAAAATTATTAGTGAAAAGTATGATGCTTCAATTGTTTAAAATAAGAGCTAACTCGTAAAAAATTAACAATTTGTTAGCTACGTTGAATAATTTAACTTAAAGCACTCGAGGAAATCTAATGACGCTTAACTCAATCGTAGGCGACACGAGAGCGAGGTGGAAAATATTAAAAAATCATAAATAAGTCTATTCATAATTATTATATTATGTACAACTACTAAAATGAATGCTTGTCGTTTGAAGTTAGCGTTGTCTGTTGAGCTCTACAGTTTCAATTATTCAGTTTCAAGGTTCTTTCTTTAATCATTTACACCGAAGGGGCATCATATTATTTTTATAATAATTCTGTATACTCCTCGCGTTACGAACTTTTTGCGTTCCTATCAACTTTAAAGACATTATTTATGAAGGAAAAGCTTTAAAGATTATCGGGCTTTAATGTATGTTATATGTTTTTAATAACAGTGTGGCCGTATTCGTATCTAAAGAAAAATACTAATCTTATAATTCAGCGGTTCGATAACGACTCGTAGATTCTACCCATAGATTGCCACAAAACACGACTCTGAGCCACCTGTAGCTGTCGACTTCCCGAAAACCGTTGCCTTTTTATACCTTATCAGCATGAAATGGGATTGTAGTCAAAAATTTACTTAATCGCATTTACAAAATATTCTCGTCATCCAGCACTCATTAGTCGCCGTGTTATGCATACTTATGAGTACGCCTACTAATAAGCATGATCAGAAATTAATCAAATAAGAGAACCATGAAAGAAGAATACCTCTAATATGTTTAACAATACGTTTATTGAAATGTCCTCTCTTGACATCGGAGGCCAAGACTCGTTTTGGGCTACTGCGCCATTCTAGTTACTTATTTCAATAGAAATAGCGATATCTTATACTATACCGTTAATATTAAATTCTTACTGATATGAAATACTTAGTGTTTTCCGTTCTTAAGATATCTTAAAATATCAAGTTAAGGTGCAAATTTCATAGGTTTGAATTGAAATTGAAGGAATTTATTTGTTCAATATTAGCAAATTTTATTAGTAACAATTTTTGGCAATCTTTCACAAATGTTTCCAACCAATGTTACCCTGAAGCACATTTACAAAGGTTCACTCTCATCGAACAAGTTGTTGAACAACTCGCAGAAACAGTTGAATTGCTGGTCTTTTCAAAACGTTATGTTAAATGGATTCTACGGTAATACTGCTTCAGTGATTAAAACCACAGTCTGTTTGTGTAATTGTAATTGTAGTTGAACTTTAAATTCCACATAAATTACCTTGATTGTTGAAGCGAATTAATTAAGAAAACATATTGGTTTTGCTTAACAAACAAGTCTTCATGGTTATGAACACAAAAAGTATGACAAAAGAAGCGAGT
Source organism: Luehdorfia chinensis (assembly GCA_019845155.1). Lineage (NCBI taxonomy): Eukaryota > Metazoa > Arthropoda > Insecta > Lepidoptera > Papilionidae > Luehdorfia > Luehdorfia chinensis. The sequence continues at coordinate 138,218 of JAHVAK010000036.1, read as the reverse complement.
ATGTTTCTTGACGAATTTAGAATACATCATCTGCTGTGGTTACAGTTACAGAAAGGCACTATAAATTATTATCGTCATTAAAAGACATGATTGCGGGAAAGTCTGCAAAGAAATATTAAATATGTCCAACTGCTGAAAACAAGCCTCTTATCACTTCTGAGAGGGTTTTGGAGCCCGATCCCCTTGATGCCGCTCCAATGCGGGTTGGCGGATTTCACATTTCCTCGAAATATTTTTTATTTCTCTCTAAAGAGGCCATCATTATCTTAACCTGTGAAGATCACGTATTTTTGTGCAAATTTCAACGCTGGTGAAATATCAATACTGTTTTACAACTCTCACTCACCATTCATGACCATGAAACCTTTGTGTAACCGAAATCGTTGTGAATGAACGAAAACCTTTCACCTATGCAGGTGAATCTGCGTTCGCAATATCTGACAACTCGAACCTTGGGCGCTGCAACCCGATACCGATCAGAGTTGCATTGGTCATGCACTTTTCAAGATTATCTTACCACGCGTCGAAATAAACGATATTTTCGAAATATTTGTCCAAGGTGGCTCTTGTAATCTAATTAATAGACGCCTTAATACAAGCGTAGTGCGTATGTTAAGCTACATATCCATTGAGAAAGTCATTCCCCTAACTGTAATCCGAACCTTGTACTTTAATGTACGAGTATATAATGATTCCATTAACATTCAAAATTTCAATCCGGTTATGTTAGGTATAGTGATTGTAATTAAAAACATTAGCGTCATTCAACCACACAAGTATAATTTTATAGGCAATAACCTAGACGTAAGTAGATTGCTTTAAATTTCCGTCGTGAGAGCGAACGTTTAGCGTTTAATTGACATACATGTACTCGTACAAAGTCCCACTGCTGTAACCACGGGATAATTGAAAGACCTATATCCACGCGGACGAAGTCGCGGGCATCAGCTTGTTATTTATGAGTTAAAAATAAGTAACAGCCTATAAATGTAAACAAATTTCAAAATTTGTTTGCGAGACAGTTTTAATTCGGACGTTCGACCTATATCAGTACCATAGTATTTCATTTTAATTTAACGTATTATCTGTTCATTTATGTACATTTGACTGTACCATTATATATATATATATATAATGTCAATGTTTGTTCCTGAAAATATATGTATTGCCCAGCGATCAGCACATCTGACCACTGCTAACGCTTAAATCTATAAAGCTGTAGAAGTGTAAATGGCTAACGGCGCCACTAGCTGTGCCCCGCGGTTTTATCAGCGTAAATAATCCGACGAAGGTGTTCATTTAATATTAGAGGGCTGAAGTTGTGTATAGTAACTGCACTCCCTATGTTTGATAAATAGAACATTACTTGGATGTAGCTACGCCTTTCCTGTTTTTTGTAACACAGTCATTATTATCAGCCGGTTGATACTCCACAGCTGGATATAGACCTATCCCAAGAAGGAACGATTCCCGATAAGCAGCTCGCTTGGCAGGCGGGTTAGCGATCGCAGTGCCAGACGCCTAGCACCTTCGTATTTTCGGTATCTTATATTTCAAGACGGTTATTCCGACACCCACCGGAAGCCATGAGATTTACTAGGCCTTCTCCTTGACCCACATTAGACACTCACGGAATGAAAAGATGATTCTAAATCATAATTTTACTAAATACTTCAGAAACCTGTAGACCCGACAAAGTTTTAAGATTACATTCAAACGTCCTTCACAGTTTAATAAAACAACAACAAATAATTCTGTCCCAAAACTTATAAGCCGTAGAGTAAATACTCGTAGGGTTATGCTTTGATAACTCTGAAATAAAACAGCGTCGCATATATCTTTCTACTGTTACCACGCGAAATACTTTCCACATATAGTAATTTGTGTAATATAATTCTAAATTATAAATCTACTAAATGCTTGACGAACCTGGAGACCCGACAAAGTTTTAAAAATGACATCACAAAGTGTTCAAAACTTGCTTCAAAACCCTCTGCATACGTTTCAGAACTGATCACAGTTTGATAAATTTAGTAAAGTCATATTAATGATTTAAATGGTAAAACGAGTACCAGAGTAATACTTTGATAACAAGTCTTCGTAAGCATGTAAATTCTTAAAATGTCTCAATAGGGAAACAGACGATCGGAAATTATATAATTGCTCCCTATATGATTTACTACCGCAATGATACATTAATACGGGTCATTAAAGTGACATTGTAAAATTATATTAAATTGAAAAAGTAGCAGAAAAAGTAGTAGTAGTTTCAGAAAAGTAGCATACATATTTAGAAGTTTAGTAATCATTAGTTTGCTAGACTTTTGTAATGGTATCAAACGTTCCAAGCGTTGGCCTCCGGGGTCTGGATTCTTCCCTACCAAAACAAAGATAAGCAAAGCTCACTCACTTGGTCGATGGCGCTTGTGTGTCCTGACAAAGGCAAGCAGGCAGCACCCGTTGGGATATATTCATAGCATCCAGAAACATTCACCAGAGTCCAAAACTTATGACCGTCCAATAAAGGATGCAGTTAAAGCAAAAAAGCACACCGTATTCAATATAAACAGTTTTAACGGCAGAAGAATGCACGAACAAACGGTACATGAAGCACAATAACTAGTTATGTATATCTAATAACGCCTGCCGGCATTTCTTCCGTAAAGCGCGGGCACTGCTCATTTTCCAATTCTTATTTTAATTCCCGCCAAATGGTATATTTTTTAATTTCATGAATTTTAATTTATTTCATTTTATAGCCGCCAGTCTCATGATATATTGCCACCCTTGCCAATAACACGTGAGCTTAAGCGTACTCATGCTTCGAATTAGTATGAAATTAGTCAGCAACAGTTTTAACTGGCCAAGACACATTTTCTTATTGATATTCTTCCGTATAGTTACAAAGACTGTAAAAAGTTATTACAGATGAATCCAATCGTGGTTAATTTAATGTCTCTTCAGAACTCGACCTCGCCTTATACGAGTACTATTGGCATATAATAACCCATAACTTTACTACATGTACTGAGTATTACAAGCGTTGAATGAAACTCGTAGCCTCTGTTAGATGGTAATATATTATGTATATATGTATAACTAATTCACTCATATGTAACCTAACATACGAGAGAGGTGACAGGCAGCATTAAGGGATGAGATATTCGGTACTGAAATCGCAAATTCCCTTAGCGATTATTGTAAACCTTCGTGGTCCTTGTCTACTAGTGGATTTCTTAAAGGTTGTAAATGAATCATGAAAATGGGTCAATATTACACTCTGCTCGTGTAAGCTGCAACTGAATATTTTAGAAAGGAAAGCTAATATCAATCATGCGGTACGTGTTCCGCCCGTGTAACTCCATATCATAAGCAATACGTTACTCCTGATAACCGATTTGGTTTTATGATCCAGCGGAAGGTTAGATGGGTGATGCACAGACTGTACGAGCGTGTTTTTGTGTCGGGTTTTGCAGACGTGAATTACAAATGTGATGTGATATATTATGAACGTCATTTATAATTCTAAGATAATTATAATTATCAACTGGGTGTAAAATCGGCATTAAACCCTTGTAGTAGGATACATAGAATTTTGATATTGGATTATTAAAAAAAATCTATCAGTGCTAAGGAGGCTGCAGTGATTTCACGAGCCTACAGTGTGTTAGAGATCGCGTGTAACGCATTGAATGTTACCGGTTAGTATATAGTATGTTGTATTGGAAATATACCAAGTTTTTTGCTGCGCTTGATATTTTTGTAGATATTAAGAATATTTTTACATTTTTATTTTATTGGAGTAAAGTTTACAACTATCATTTAAAATTACAGATACACTTTTTTATTGGATAAAGTGACGAAACGAGCAAAACGTTAACCTAAAGGTGCAACGTCTCTCCATAACAAATGCTGTGTCAGTCAGAACATTTCTGTGTGACACTACACTGCGCTCGTCACCCCGAGACATGAGTTCTTAAGTCTCATTTCAACAGTCAGTAGCTATTCTAAAACGCATTTATGATTTCGATGTGTATTTTGTGAGACATATAGGAAAATACTCGAGATATTATTTTAATGAAAAAAAGAAATGCTTATAATATTTATATATATAATACTAACAGTACTACAGTACCATTTCGACCAAAGTACAGTCATGTTTGCACACTACTACTTAAAGCAGAATAACTGGCACTGAGGTCTACCTAGACGGACTCGTGCACAGGAACCCTACGAACTGTACTATTCGTTTTTGAAACCACCACGTTTGAAAACATGTCCTAACTCGCGCAATTCTCTCCAGAATATAATACTGTGTCTGACAGCACTACAAGGTTTGCTTCAATACATAATTGGAGCAGGTATTTCAGCCTAAAATTAAATCCCATTAAGACTACTAAGAAGTACCTTATTCTGGAGATGATAGCCGGCAAATTTGATTTACTTAGGCACTAGATGACAGTGAATGTTGCATAAAGAAAAACTGATGGCCCTAAAATTTAAATGTAACATACGTTTGCTTTTTTGTCTCTGTGTCTGTTTGTCCGATCGGACATGACTTAATTATACTATTATACTATTGAGACTGAAATTTGAATAGAACGCCAAAAGCAGTAACTCAAGATATTGTATTCAGAAGATTCCGCATGTTCACTAGAAGTTTCATCCAGAAGTGTAAAATAATTTTAAGCTATATTAAAAACTGATACTCTATATATATGTTTACATACTTGATTATATTTTACTTTTGTGTGTTCTGTGTAACTGCTCACTGAGTTTTGAAACTCTAAGATCAAAACACTAGGTCGCAGGGAGATATTCCACGACAATAGTCGAATTGCGGGCTCGAACCTGTGACGTCATATTTGCAGTTCGTATCCTTAACCATTACGCTATTGTCGCTTAAATTTTTAGTTATAGGCCTGGGATCGAAATCCAACTAAAGCCCCGTTTGTGGGACATACAAATAATTCGTTTTCGGCTCTCTATGAATTGTAATTCTTTGTAACTTTGACACTCATAAATCTTTTGGCGTAAGTATTACATCGGAAGTGACCTAACTTGTAAATCTAGTCGAGATGACACTTTTGTTGGATAACCGAAAGACGGGAAACACCCATTCGTTGCTTCCAAACCTTCATAATAATTAATGAAGTTAAAGGATTTACCATAGAATACATACATATAAATGACATGGATGTGTCTGATTTCCCTGTCAATCAACCAAGATTTGACTTATCTTAAAACCTATCAAAGCTGTTGTATGCCGGCCTACCACTGTATTTAAGCCGGTAAACCGCGAATGAATTCTGAAGTCCTCGCGGGTGAAGCCACGGGCACCGTTTGTATTACTAATTTATCAGCATTTCAAGTTGATAAAAATAAAAGTAACATTTTAATGAATCGAGTCGAATTAATATTTTCTAATATTTTCTCGAGATGTAATCCCCAACTCTAATTGAAAGTTGATAAATGTTGGCAATCAAATTAAAGCTTATTTCCTTCCTTTTTTTTCGAGCCCAACACTGAGGACCTTTTTATTCGAAATTATACTACTAAGTTTTGCGTCTCTGTTTACTTGTAATTAAGATTACTAAACGTGATCACAAATACGGACACCGAGTGCTGATCGCAGGGTTGGTATACTGCACAGATATACGGAGTTAAATAACGTTTGAAATACATTTTTCGCGGTCAATTGTAACAATCGGCAGGGCGCCTGCACGGAGTAGAACAATTTTATATTGCTTTATCGAGTAAGATAATAGAATAACCAGTAACATAGAATAACGATTAATGTGTTAACAGCGACCGCGTGGTTTAGTGGACAACGTTCTGGTTCTAGGTTTGAATCCCTGCCGGTGCCAACATTTGATAAAAACAAAAAAAGAGAGTTTTCTGATTTGATTTTTTCTGTTTTTTAATTTGCTAAGATCCGAATACAAATATAGAATGGTGTATACCACCTAATTTTTTAGTTTGCTGGTGGTAGGATTCCTATGCAGGAATCCGTCTACCTATACCTACCTGTACTCACCCTAGGGCCAGTTATTCTGCCGTGAAGCAGTACTGTGCAAACATTACTGTGTTTCGGTTTGAAGGACACTGTGAGCTAGCGTAATCACTGGGCAGATGAGCCTTAAGAACTTATGTCTCAGGGTGTTGGGCACAGTGTGGTGATACATAGAATTTTTTTTTTCTATGCTGGGGGTGCTGCTCCAGCAGCAACCTGAGTCGTGCGGGTTGTCGGACGACTGCGACGGGCTGCGTACTGGATTCCTGAGTTGCCGCGACCTTTCAGTTTTGCCGCGCACATTCTTAAGCCGTATTCTTTCACCCGATGCCGGGTTTCCGTATACGGCAAAAGTTTAGTGCTACCTCACTGGGAGTCAGTTGGCTAGGCGTTCCTCGCTGCGCATTTAAGCACAGTTGACGATTTAGTAAGTCTCACACAGAGTGTAATTCTCAAGAAATCGTCAAGAGCAGAGTAGGTCCGAACAGCACGAAAGCAGAGGCGTTCCGCAGGTACGGGTGTCGAGATGAGTCTCATTACCCGAGATAATCATCGCGGGCGGGCACTGCTCCCCCCGGCTTGGGTTCCGCTTAGGAGGATTGCAAAAATTGTGTAACAACTACACAATTTTTGCAATCCAAGTAATGACGTTTACAAAATATATATAAATATTTACAAAAACATGAAACAGATCTCCCCGCATGTTTAGTGGACATTGGAGTCTAGAACAGTCTGCCCCTATAATGCGATTTGACGGAATTCAAAATATTCTTTACATTTTTGAAATGCGAATTTCCGTCTGGATGTTTCAATTTAGTAGTTCAGTCGGTAGGTATCTTAAGCTCTGAGTTATGAAATTTTCATATTTTTATGGCACATCGAGGATTCATATGCAGTAATCCGTCTAGGTAGGTACCACCCCAAGGCCAGTTATTCTGCCGTGAAGCAGCAGTGTGCAAACACTACTGTGTTTCGGATTGAAGGGCACTGTGAGCTAGCGTAATCACTGGGCATATGAGACTTAAGAACATTATGTCTCAGGGTGATGGGCACAGTGTGATTTCACACAGAAATTTTCTGGGTGACACAGCATTTGTTATGGGTAGACGTTGCACTTTCTATGAGGTGAATGTTTTGCTTGTCTCGTTACTTTATCAAATAAAAAACCAAAAAAAAATCACAAGGCAAAATCTTTTAAAATTGCGACGTAATGAAACATGCACATGTACAAAATATCACGCTCCATCAGGCCCGCAGTCTCTGAGTTGTTACGTAAAATAATATGGACATTTACACCTCACTGTGCCCAATTGTAAGCCTTTTAACTAAATCGCTGGTTAATAGAGACCCTTTAATTTGCATATTGTACACTTTAATTTAATAACCGTCCTAGTGTCGTGAATTATTTGATTTCATTAAGGAGGCAATATATACATAGTTACATTTTTTTTTATTGTTCGGCGGTCAAGTCTTGAATTACCATATGCCCGGCAGTGAAGAAAAATAAACAGTTAAATTCTGCATGTCGGAGAAATATAAAAGATTTGCAGAATATGTGAACTCGGCCAACTCGCACTAAAGCATTGTAGCGAAGTATTATTAGCTGCATTGTAAAGTGACTCTGAGGTGTAACCTTATTTAACAAAATAAATGTTATACAAAATTTAAGACCAGATTAGATTTAGAGGCAATGCTAAGCCATCTTTGGATCTTTATCGGGTGTTTTTGGGTTAATTAGATCGATAAAGTTTGTAAGCACTCTTAAAAACTTTCCTTTAACTACAAAAACTCTGTGCATAAATTTAATCTATTACGGTGTTTTTGCTGTAACATAACTTCCCTTTTATTGACCATTTTATCGAAATTCTTAATTGAAGACAACAATATAACGTGGATATTTCTGACAGGGGAAGACTTAACCCATTGCATGGATGTTTAAGAGAGAAGCAATATTTCTTTATAAATAGCCGGGACGTCCTTTAGGAAATCAATCAATCTGTTGGTTACTCGGCCAAAGCGACCGTTTCTTATGTTTTTTTGTTTACGGTCGCGTCAGCAGACAGACATCCCGGCGAGCGTTTTTTTTTATTTTAAGTTAACAACTGGATGTTTTCAAAAACGTGTCTCGTTCTGCTAATAAAATGCTGATAAATTTCTAGTGCATCGAAGCTATAAGAAAAAAGAAAAGACCTTGCATGTTTTGTATATCTGTACTTTTGTGGTACCGTGATTTACTGATTTATTTTTAATCATTGCATATTATTATTTCAGTGAGCCAGAGGGAGCACTTACCACAAGTGGACGGCGTGCTTATTTGTCAGTCTTACATAAAAATGAGTAACTGATGAATCAGTGAACAAAAAAAAATAAACAATTTAGTTATGAAACATGATATATAGTTGTTCTGTTATTTATTAAGTATGAAGTATCGCTAATTATTAATCAGTACTTATTCACTCGTTGCTGTCTCTTGGCTGAGTTGCTAATATCGGAGAGACGATATACACTGCTCGTAGTAGAAAGCTCTTCTATTTCCTCAATAAATTATATAACGGCACGATCTTCGAGTGAAATACGATATGCATAAGAATACAACAACGAGTTCTAAAGATAAATGCAAACTGCTTAAGTTACTTAAAAATCTATTTTAAAAAACAGTGGTGTATTTTTACGCTCTCCACTAGATGATATACATATCATATACTCTGCGAAACTCTAGCAACGCCCCTAGATTGGACTGGTATTGCGGATGTTCATGGACGGCGATGATTACTTACCATCAGGTTAACCGTATGTTCGTTTACCCCTCCTTTATAAAAATACACTTATATCCTCTTACTCAAACATACACTATCATTGATTTTTGCAAAACCAGTATCACTGCGACTGATGAATCAATTGTGATCCCTGAAGTGATGGTTCACTGCTAAGTCCCGAACTTGCAATGAACTGCAACAGTTCCTTAGCAGTGAAGCCTTTAACTTCATTAGTTTGCATGTTTGTACATTATAGATCTAAATTAGGTGAGAATGGGCACAGGAGATTCGTCTGCAATTAGGCATAGTCTGCACATTATACTACAATACCTTGGCGAGCCGTGGTAGGTAAGCCAGACGCTTGCCTTTAATTTTATCGTACGCGAATGACCTGAGTTCGATCCTCGGTACCGGCCTCTCTGAAATAGGTCAATTCAATTTCAAAGCGCTAATTTACCATGTGCTCAGCGGTGAAGGAAAACAGTCTCCATGTCTGACGAGTAACATGTATTTCGAAGACTTGTGAAGACCGCCAACCCGCATTGGAGCAGCGTTGGGGACTCTATAACCCTCTTAAAAATGAGAGGAAGCCTGTGCTCAGCAGTGGGGTGTTTATAGGCTGTTACTAATATACTACAGTCTAAGAATAATAGAAACATGTGCTAGTATAGGAGACACTGGCAGTCAAAAACTGACCTAAACTGTTCCTTCTTAATCTTAGGTGATCAATATTTTTGTGTGTTTGACATAATAAGAACCAGAAGAATGCTGTTGACAGGCGATCCACCAATCTAACCTGATCAGACTGCCATCGAATAATACAAATTTTATATTAAAATTGTAAATCTCATAAATTTTACTACAAATACTTACGTCGTGAAAGCGTCTGTGAGCGATTTTATGAGACATTCTTGTGATTTATGTGGAAAGCGTGAATTCCAATAACAATAACATAACAATAAGAGTCTTTGTATAGAGTATTACAGTGGTGGTCAGTACAGATAATTCAGCTATTTACTCGTAGGATAGCATTCAAATGTATTCATTACATCACAATTTAAAACTCCACAAGCCACTTTAAATAAGTCAAACAAACTTAAATTTCACATGGTAGATTTTTCGTATACAGGAATCCGTCTAGGTAGGTACTGCCCTAGGGCCAGTTATTCTGCCGTGAAGCAGTAGTGTGCAAACATTACTGTGTTGCGGTTTGAAGGGCACTGTGAGCTAGCGTAATCACTGGGCTTATGAGATTTAAGAACTTATGTCTCAGGGTGATGGACACTGTGTGGTATCACAAAGAAATTTTACATTATTATATACCATTAAGAATTTTAACATACGCAAATTTCAAGCTATACTAAGATCCTCTGTAATTTAAAAATTTGTTCACAGAATCAAATGTATTTTAAAGAAGCCACTAACATAGTTTTTTAACAAATTGATGCATTGATACATCTTTTGTGGATGTGGTGTTTTATTAAAAATTGTAACCCGTCCAGTAACAATTTTTCCTAAAGCGTACACTTTTTGGTATGCCGATATTAATTTGTTTGTATTATTGAATAATATAATACCAGACTAACAAGGGGGAGCTAGCAGATACTAGATAAATAAATATAGCGAAAAATAAGCCCACTTGATTGTGCCGTACGGTACAGTGTCTCGCTAAACTGAACAGCATTCATTGTTCCGCCCTTCTCGGTGAGGTTCCGTTCTCAGTGTCCGGCCCTCCTGAATAAACGGGCTATCTAATACACAGATATTTTTTCAAATAGGATAAGGAGATAGTATAATATTGTAGCTCCTGGTTTATTATAGTAGTAAACTTACTCTGACTGTCGAGCCTGTCGACAGCCTGTTGCTGTCGAGCGAGCATGAATATCATTTGATTACATTAATATACTCGTATTAAAATCATAATTGCTTTGAATTAAAACGTACACGCACTCGTTATCCAGTATTGACGCGTGTCCCTAACGAATGAACATAATTAAATTATTTTAATGAACGGCACTACGTTATGATGATCAACAATGATATGTTATATGAATTCATTGGAAAGTTAATGGTAAAAAATATAACACTTCAAGGAATGTCCAAATTAGTAGTTTGAGTGTGTTTTGTGAAATTAGAACCCAACCATATCCTTACAAATATTATAAAAGCGACAATAACTATCTCTTTCTCTCTGTCGGTTTGTTACCTTTTCAGGGCGTAATCGTTGATTTTTGACGAAATTTGGCACACAGATAGCTTGCATCCTGGAAACAGACATCGGATATACATTATTATTTCCACAATATCTTGATTCGTCATCATTATTTGATTCGTTGTATAATGTCAAAATTCTTATGAAAATTCACATCTTTCACGCATAGTCACAAACTTACTAATAAAAGCTTAAGTAACCATTTTAATTTTTTTTCCATTTAAATAAATAAATAATAATAGTGCGTAATGTGCATTTTTTATTGCATAAAGTGATAAAACGAGCAAAACGTTCACCAGATGGTAAGTGCAACGTCTGCCCATAACAAATGCTGTGCCACCCAGAAAATTTCTGTATGACACTACACTGTGCCCATCACCCTGAGACATAGGTTCTTTAGTCTCATATGCCCAGTGATTACGCTAGCTCACAGTGCCCTTCAAACCGAAACACAGTAATGCTTGCACACTACTGCTTCTCGGTAGAATAACTGGCCCTAGGGTGGTACCTACCTAGACGGACTCCTGAATAGGAATCCTACCACCAGTTAAGCATAGATTATAGTGCGTAGTACATAACACATAAGTAGTGCGTAAAATATATTATAGCGCGTAACGTATCATACAGCGTTACAAATCATAGTGTGTAACGTAGGACAGAGCGTAACACGTCGTAGTGCGTAAATAGCTTTTATTATAGTGATTTACACGTCATCGTGTCTTACACATCATAGTGCTTAATACAGCATAGTACCTATTACATCCTAGTGAACACTTGATCTAGTAACACATTCTAGAAAGGTTTATTCGCGTTATTTCTGTATAAGAGACAACCCGCCACGTTGATGTCCGCCGCAGAAAGATGAACCTTAGATCTGCAAGCCGAAGTGGCAGTGTGTCGAGCACATAGCTCTTAGAATTGATAACCGGTGGATAAGAAAGGTTCACAAATGGCAAACGTAATAGTTCAGCAAGCCGCTTATCGTTAACGATAAGCATTTATAAACTACTTTTTTGTTTCTTCTACGGTTTGATGAATAATAAAACAAACAAAACAATAAGGTTCAAAGGGAAGGCTGTGCACATACATTATCATTAACACAGACGATAAAATTGTAATCGCTGTCATAAAATTGCGTTCGCGTTCATAAACAAAGGTAACATTTGGCATGACCCTAGTGTGTTTGGGAAACGCAGGGGTGTTATATGAAGGGACATGTTAATGAAATTCTTAAAAGGCAACTAAGTACGCTGCGGCGCCTATTCATATAGCAGCTCAGTTCAGCATTGCGCTTATTTTAAATACTGAGCTTATGTTTAGCGCTGGCCTTCTGACGGACCATTGATCTCTCATCGACTCATCAAGACATCTTCGATACTTTAAGACCTATCGACTTGACTTACCATCATCTAACACATAAGTAAGCATTCACCTGATGGTAAGGGCAACGTCGGCCCATAACCAATGCCGTATCATCTAGAACATTTCTTAGTGGCACAATACAGCGCCCATCACTCTATGACATCAGTTCTTCAGTCTCATATGCCTGGAAAATGCACTAGCTCAGTACCCTTCAGACCGAAACACAGTAATGTTTGCACACTACTGCTTCATGGCAGAATAACTGGCACTGCGGTGGTACCTACCTAGATGGATTCCGTCATAAGAATCCTACTACCAGTTAATAGTAATTGTGGCATGTCACAAGTACCCAGGGTCTGAGCAGCGTCCACTCACTAAGGAGAGGCTTGTCCTAGCAATACTATATTAAAAGGTGTTAGTTTACTGACCTCAAAGTTAAATTACTTTTCACCAGCTAACACATAAGCAATTGAATTATATCCCTCACGTAACGTTAATTTAATTTAACGTAACGTAAACTTACGTAAACGTAAGCGTTAACGTTAACTTCTCACTGCTATAATTATTTTTAAATTAACTCCATAGCAGCTTGGTTAATGTTTCCTAAGAAATTGCCACCATTCTTGCAAATTTTGTAATAACTTTGCGTTAATGGTTCATAAATTGTCAAAAGTGTTCAGTTTATTTTCGCAATTCTATATATCTATATACCAACAGAAGGATGTAAATTGTAGATAGTAATTTTCATAGTATCTTGTCCTTAGAGCAAGATCCAGTAAAATGTAAGTGAAATGTCAATTCTATACTATGTCATGATGATGTTGTTCAAACCTAAGTAGATCCCACAGACATCAATTCTTCATTACTCCGGCTCGGATTGGTTTGAACATTGACCAAGTGTCTAACAACGCTATGTATCGTGTGTTCGATTCCCGCGCCTGAGAATAATGTTATGGCCTAAAAACACACATATGATACAGGAGAAATGTTAGTGTTGGGGATATTTTTTTAAATAACCAAATGCTAGATTTAGCAGGAAGTCAGCAAAATAAAAAAGGGGATTGTTAATACCTGGTGTTAGGATTCTTATGCTGTCTTGGTAGGTACCACTCCAGGGCCTGGCATTCTGCCGTGAAGCAGTAGTGTGCAAACATTACTATGTTTCGGTTTGAAAGGCACTGAGAGCTAGTGTAATATGAGACTTAAGAACTGACGTCTCAGGGGGACGGGCGCACCCAGTGTGATGCCACACAGAAATATTCTGGGTGACACAACGTTATGGGCTGACGTTGCACAAAGACAGCTTGCATCCTGGAGACGGGCATAGGTAGGCGGACTTTGTATTGCGGAAAATCAAATAGTTTCCACGGGATATTTAAAAACCTATATCCACGCAGACGAAGACACGGGCATCAACTAGTTATAAATAATGGTATTATTTTACCTACTTCATAATTCTACTGACGCATTAATTAAATATGTAATAAAACACTTTTACATACATACATACATAAATACATACATAAGATCACGACTGTATCCCATGATATAAGGGGTAGTCAGAGACTAGGCACTCACTGCAAAAACAGATGACTGCCACAATCCACGTTTCACCAAAACAATATAATGCACTTGGTGTGATAGGTGGTGAGCCCATCGCCACCATGCGCTGTTGGGTGCACATTGCAGTTCAACTCCTTACTCGCCTTTTACGAGATCCACTGGATGAGATGGAGTGGTAGTATTCTTTTAACGAGCCGCCACCACACGGCACTTAAACACTTTTAAAGCTTTCAAGTTAATGAATGCACTCAATACACCTGTATCATAATACATTTATTTTAATAAATATGGTATTCAATATTTTCCTTCATAGTCTAGACAAAACATTTAAAAGAAATAAAATTAATAACAACCAAGTGGCACTACACTTGGCAGGGCATGCTGTCCTCCACCGGTCATTATATTTCGGTCTGGATATTCCCACCTCGCCATTAAATTTTTCAGCCATTTCCCTTAGTCGACTCTTATGAATATTGACAGATTTTCTTACGCCGCTATCACCCGAAAAAAATAGATTTTCTTATTAATTAACTCGTCCTGTCATTCTAACATTCATCGGTGTAGGGCCAAAGTTTATATGTAGAAACTAAAACGCGCTGACACTAAAGAATTTCATTGCAATCATTTCAAGGAATTTTAGAATAATATAGCATAGATTTATCTATCTAACAATATAATGCAGGTTATACCGTTCATCGTAGAACGTTTCCGTGTTAACATGGTTTCTGTTACTACTTCATTATTTTGTCGCACAAGTACTCTACCTGATATATTAAATCGGCTATCGCTATAATTATCGGCTGTTGCGGAAATAAGCAAACACATATAAGTGCGGAAAAGCCAACACATAGTTCTGTTAGGCACATGGTTCGTCTTGGTAGGCATAACTCTAGAGCTAGTTATTCTGCCGTGAAGCAGTAGTGTACAAACATTACTGTGTTTCGGTCTGAAGGGAACTAAAATGTTTATGAATACGGATCGGAAATGTAGTGCGGTGCCACACACAAATTTTCTGGGTGATACAGCATTTGTAATGGGTAAACGTTGCAATTACCATCAGGTGAACGCTTTGCTCGTCTCGTTACTTTCTAAAATTAAAAAAAATATTACGGAAAATAAATCTTCAAGTAATACTAATTTATTTCTTCAGACCTAATGTGTGGAAAAAAACTTTTAACATTTCTAGATTCCATATCTTAACTCTGTTAATATATTTTTATATAATATTTATTTAACTCAAGACAGAGTTAAATATACATAATGTAAAAAATATATCGAGTAAACGATTATTGCTTTTGCTGTTCGATTCGAATTTCAGTCTCTCTTTCAGTATTTGAATATGTAAGCTAATGTAAGAACGATCTCGAAAGTATAAAACTGTTTCAAGTCACGAGCGTCTTTTTCTAGAAACGTTACCGATTATGTCCAAACAACAAGTCTTTAAAAACTTGCTCGCCAACAATTATTACATCGTAGTCTGTTAGGACGATGTCCAAGACTACGTCACATTTTGTGAATACGCATTGAAAGTGCAACTTACATTGTGTTCACACTTGGGAGCTACAATCAAATGTGGCATCGTTGCCAAATCGCATTTGGCGCAGCGGACGCCGGGAACTCAAACAGCACTACATTGTTATTTAACTGACATCGTCATGGTTTAACTTTATGACCGCTCTTTTCACGAAACCTTAAGAATTGCACGACGATTTGCTTTCATTCACTAACATTATTTCAATAATTTCTTAGTTGTATTTCAACTTTTTTTAAATGTTTGGAAATTAATTCGTTTTACCACAACGTACGGTATCTGATTCAGTAATCTATTGGAACTTTGTACTGTAATATTTTGCAATATTAAATAGCATAGCGAAAACATACTGAACACTTTTTATAATCTATGAAACATTAAGGCTAAGTTGTTTGTAAGAATGGCGGCAATTTCTTAGGAAACATTAACCAAGCTGCTATGAAATTAATTTAAAAATAATTATAGCAGTGAGAAATTAACGTTAACGCTTTAGTGAGGGACATAATACAATTGCTTATGTGTTAGCTGGTGAGAATTAATTTAGCTTTGAGGTCAGTGAACTAACACGTTTAAATATCGGATTGCTGAGGCAAGTCCTTCCTCAGTGAGTGGTCGCTGCTCAAACGCTGAGTACGTGTGGCATGCCACAATTACCACTAACTGGTAATAGGATTCCCATGCCGAAATCCTTCTAGGTAGGTACCACCGCAGTGCCATTTATTCTGCCATAAAGCAGTAGTGTGCAAACATTACTGCTAGCTAGTGTATTTTCTGGGCATATGAGACTGAAAAACTGATGTCATAGGGCGCTGTATGGTGCCACTAAGAAATGTTCTAGATGATACGGCATTGGTTATGGGCCGACATTGCTCTTACCATCAGGTGAATGCTTACTTATGTGTTAGCTGATGGTAAGTCAAGTCAATAGGTCTTAAAGTATCGAAGATATCTTGATAAGTCGATGAGAGATCAATGGTCCGTCAGAAGGCCAGTGCTAAACATAGGCTCAGTGTTAAAAATATTCTTTAATAAACTTCCTGGATCATCTCAATAAATAAACTGCGGTTGCCAACCCGCCTGCCAAGCGTGGCAACTATGGCAAAATCCCCTCAAAATGAGAGCTACAAACTTTGGTGGCAATCTATGGGGGAGGCCTATGTTCAGCAGTGGACTAAGATAGGCTGAAATGATGATGATGATGATGAAGAATCATTGCACGTAAAAACTAGTTAGTGAAATATTTAATGCCTAAGCTAACTAAGGTAACTAATGGAGACGTCGACTATAAATTTCCATTTAATTGAATACATATTTCCAGCGTATTTATTTATTTAAGCTTTAATGCAGTGTGTGGTACCCGGGATGGACGACTTAATGCCTGGGATGGAATATCCCAGTGAACCATTAGGATAATCGCTGCATTGGCGTTTGATCGACTGTATCGGTATTTTCATATTCATGAAACGTTTTAAACTAGAAAATAATATATATTCTGGTGGTAGGATTACTATGCAGGAATCCGCATCCTAATATTTATCTACCCGTGCGAAGCCGGGGCGGATCGCTAGTACTGTAATCAAATTGGAGAGACTGTATGTTCGAACGCACTTATCTGAAAGAATACTGCTATCACTGGTGGTAGGATTCCTATGCAGGAATCCGTCTAAGTAGGTAACACCCCAGGGCCAGTTATTCTACCGTGAAGCAGTAATTTGAAACATTACTGTGTTTCGTTTTGAAGGGCACTGAGAGCTACAGTAATCATATGCCTAGATATGAGACATAAGAACTGATGTCTCAGGGTGACGGGCGCAGTGTGGTGTCACACAGAAATGTTCTGGGTGACACGGCATTTGTTATGGGCAAACGTTGCACTTACCACCATGTGAACGTTCTGCTCGTTCTATCACTTTTATCAAATAAAATAAAACGCAAGTGTGAAACAGATAAGGGAAAATATGGGTTTTATATAGCAATTTATGTGAAGCCTTGGCTACATAGGACTTGCTGCAGAGCGCTTAGCAGCAACATTTATAGGCTATATATTTTTCTTTTATTTTAAAAGGGAAAAAAGCATTGGGCCGTATTCAATGGTGTGAGTTTTCATAGTAAGTAGTGTTCGAGATTTTTTCGCTTAAACAGTTTGTGAGAAAGACTGAGAAATGCCTTAGTTTATTTCAAAGACAAGTACTGCCATTTCTATCTAGACAATTACAATAAATAATTGACTGGTGGTAGGATTCCTATGCAGGAATACGTCTAGGTAGGTACCACCCCAGGCCAGTTATTCTGCCGTGAAGCAGTAGTGTGCAAACATTACTGTGTTTCGGTTTGAAGGGCACTGTGAGCTACTGGGCATTAAGAACTGATGTCTCAGGGCGACGGGCGTAAGTGTGGTGCCACTTTATCGTATAAAAGGTAGGTAGCTGCAGAATAACTGACACCACGGCGCTACGATGGCCAGTTATTCTGCAGCTAATATATGCAGCTGCAAATATTACTTTTTTTTATTGTAGAAAGTGACGAAACGAGCAAAACGTTCACCTGATGGTAAGTGCAACGTCCGCCCACAACAAATGCTGTGTCACCCAGAATATTTTTGTGTGACACCACACTGCGCCCGTCCCCTAGAGACATCAATTCTTAAGTCTCAAATGCCCAGTGATTACACTAGCTCACAGTGCCCTTCAAACCGAAACACAGTAATACGGTCTGAGAGGCACTAAGAGCTAGTGTGATTATTAGGCATATGAACATTTGTGACAAGAGCAGTGTGGTGCCACACAGAAATGTTTCACATTACCATCAAGTGCACGATTAACTCGTTTCGTCACTTTCGTCCATAAAAAAAGTAATTTAAACCGCGTGGCCTAGTGGTTAGAATACCTGACTTCTACGCCGCGAGTCCTGGTTTCGAATACCAGCCGGAGCCATTTGTGCAAGACATATATTCGGGTCTGGTTGTGTTTTGCATGTGAAATGTATGTCTGTAAAACGCACCCACGATATAGGAGAAATCCTGCTGCGGGGCTTCGTTTTTTTAAGAAAAAAGATAAGAAATATGTTTTATGTTCTGAGTTCGAACTGCGCCGCTCAAATTACAAGTTTGTATGAATGAAAGTAAAAGTAATAGTAAAAGTAAGCGGCTTAAGAGAATCCACCACCCCATCTCACCCCATGGGTGGTGGTGTAACATTGGTGAAAAATCAGAAATTGTTGTGTTGTGCATGCGAAATGTGTCTGTAAAACATACCCACGATACAGGAGAAATCTTACTGTTTGGCTTCGTTTCTATAAAAAAAAGTAGACGAACGCTTTCGTGCATCACTGTACAGTCGACCCACTCATACGCAAATGGGCTATACCAGATTGAATTATCCTATGCGTAATATCATGACGACGCGGCGTTTGGGGGCCGACAATCTCTATCGTGTCCTAATTGAAATAACATGACGTCGCATGGGGGGTCTTTGATTTGACATCTCGGTTAGAATTTAAAAGAGGGTTGACATATTTAAGAAAAAATGGTTTCGTAATGAGATTATACATACATATAGTCACGCCTTTTTCCCGTATAAGGGATAGGCAGAGGCAATTCACGGAGCTCACTTTTCTCCTTCGCGGGAAACGAGACGTGATGGATGGCGAACCACGTCGCCGACATTTTAGGAATCCAATAAATTTTTACTTCCCATTGCGTTCCCACGAGAAGTATAGTGACAGCGTTGCAATATTATGGTGTATTTCTGCACCAATAAAGGATATCCGTGCAATACCTTAGTCGCTCTTACGACACCTCGGTACGAAAGAGGTAGGTTCTATTCTACTCTGCCGGACTCCTCGGCTAATGAGATCATCGATGTATTAATAGATTGTGTACTTTGACGAGTGGTAGCGGCTCCCTGTGGCTTCTCATCCCGTGGGTGGCGTAAAAGTCGACAGAGGGAAAATGAAAACCAGGAGATGAGCAGCACCATCTTCCTGGAACATCTGCATAAATAAACTGCGGTTGCCAACCCGCCTGCCAAGCGTGCAACTATGGCAAAATCCCCCCAAAATAAGAGCCACAAACTTTTGCAATTATGGGGGAGGCCTATGTTCAACAGTGGACTAGTGATAGGCTGAAATGATGATGCCGACCCCGATCGATGATATTCATATATACTTCCCTATTAGAATCGGATTTTTGCGGTTTAAATTTTCTTGCGCGGAACCCTAATTATTTTTCACAAATTCAAGTAGCCTAAGTTACCTGCTATAATATCAGCTATCTGTCAGTGAAAAAATCGTACCAGCCGTTTCGGTTTTTGGTCGTGGTTAGCCGGAACAAACTGACAGACAGACAGACAAAAATTTTAATAATTGATTTTGTCTTATAAGTACCGCACCGCATACACTTTCATAAGCATTGAGTAAAACGCTGTTATTTTTGTTATTACAAACAGACACTTCATTTTTATTTATTTGTATAGATGTATTTTATGTGATGTGTGATGTACATTAATTAAAAAAAATGTTTAATAAAACGGTCTAATTTCGACCATTGGGCGACCACTAGTATTATTATGACAAAATTTCATGATTCCATTTCATTAGTTCCTTTGAGATTTTTTACAGCATTCTTTTGTTCAATAAAAGGTTTGCTTTCGGCGCGATACGCGATTGAGTTTCCAATTCGATACTAGCGACCCATTTGCAGCCAGCTGCTCACACTCGAAACTTTGAGCGCCACAATAACGTCGAGTGTAAAAGCTCGGTATAGAGTTTTCAGCGATTGGGCTTACATAGGCGGGCTCTGCCAATATTAGATTGCTACTAGTGTATATTGCAGTCTTGGGACTTCTGTATAATGACGAATCATATATATGGGAATATACATACATGTTATGATAAAACACATCCACGATAATCATGGATCCATCAATATGGATATTCGATAGTATTAGATATAAAATGTATAGTGTTCTTTCTCCTTTTCCCTACGTTATATTTATTTACGTTATATTCCAGACGACCGCGTGGCCTAGTGGTCAGAGTACCTGACTTTTAAGCCGCGGGTCCTGGGTTCGAATTCCAGCCGGAGCCAACATTTGTGCTAAAACACAAATTGTTGGTTTTCGGGTGTGGTTGTGTTGTGATTGTCCCCGTGTTTCTGACACTGCATCCTAGCCTACCACCGATCTTATCGACATCGACAGTATTCGGAAGTTGTTGCCGTGGTCGAAATCGGCTAAGAGAACATCATCATCATCATCTTTCTTAACTCTCACGTAACGAAAAGTGCCTAAACGTGGCGCGTTTGTCTAGGTAGGTACCACCCTAGGGCCAGTTATTCTTCAGTGAAGCAGTAGTGTGCAAACATTACTGTGTTTCGGTTTGAAGGGCACTGAGAGCTAGCGTAATCACTGGGCATATGCTGGTTGGTTGAAATTGTTAAAAATTAATTCGATAAAATCAGTAAAATTCGTTTTAATAAATATGTAATATTCGCGTAGATATAATAAATCTTAATAACCGGCATCTTTAGGTAACTTAAGCAGTTCTGAATGACTTAATACTTTGTTTTACCTTTTTTTTCTGTTATTTCTTTTTTTTGTTATTATTTTTTAATTAATAATAACAAAAACGAAATAACAGAAAAAAAAGGAAAACAAAGTAATTCACGATATAATGCCACTATCACAATTACACGGCAATTCCTTTTTAAATTCAAATCGAATATATATAGTAGCAGTAGCTCGGTAGCTGGGCGCTCGCTAGGATTATCATATACACGAGTAACCTGTGTTCCCGGTTACCCTACTACGAAAATAATTAGTTAAATCGCTTAAAAAAAATTACCGCAGATTAAATGTTGTAAGATTCCTTTGCAGGAATCCGTCTAGGTAGGTACCGCCCCAGGGCCAGTTATTCTGCCGTGAAGCAGCAGTGTGCAAACATTACTGTGTTTTGCATTGTAAGGCACTGATAGCTAGAGTAATCACAGGGCATATGAGATTGAGTGAGGTCTGATGACAGCGCTGGCACATTGTGGTGCCACACAGATATTTTCTGACTTACACAGCATTTGTTATCGGCAGACGTCGCATTTTCCATCACGTGAACGTTTTGCTCGTTTTGTGACTATATTCAAATAATTAAAAAAAATCGTCAAGAAACGAAAGAGTGTAAATATCGACGACATGAGAAGTCCGCCAACTAGCATCGCAACTTTTCAAGCAGCGTTTCAAACTCTTCCGGGCTCCAAAACCCTCTCAGTCTTGGACTCAGTGGAGCGACGACCCAAGCGGCTAGTCGGTGACCCTGACCCTGACTTGGTTACTACCAATTTGTCGAGTCGCGAACATAGACGAAAGGCGGCCAGTCTCTTCGTGTTCTACAAGTTACATTTTGGAGAGTGTGTACAGGAATTACACTAATTAATTCCACCTTTCCCTTTCCATCATCGGACAACAAGACGAACGGCGGGCTTCCATACTTTTGTTGTGGACATACCCTGCATTCGGACGAAGCGTTTTGCTTCGTCGTTCATAATGCACACAGCAAAGGACTGGCATAATTGGCCTGCATTAGTCTTCCCGTCCCATTACAATGTGGGTGTCTTCTAGTAAGAATGAATGGGATTTTTCTAAGCTAGTGTATTGACCATCAAAAACTACATTGCCAATTACCATCAGGTAAGATCGTAGTTAAACGCTAGCTTAATTAAAAAAAATACATTTGGAATACCTCAAAAGAATGACGACTGGGAATTTTTAATAGGCTATTATCTCACTTGTTTCAATTTTGCCAGTGTTAGTTGGCGTAATCCTGGATCATCAGAATCCCACCTGGTGTTAAGTGGCGATGCGGTCTCAGATGGTAGTCCCATTAACTAAGTCTATTCAGTTATTCTTATTCACTCTTTACTGGAAGTCCTATTTTATGTTAGTTTGAAAACCGACGCAAAAGAGTTCCAGTCTCTTGCAGTGCGAATCCAAAACGAATACTCAAATGGCATACTGCCTGTCAATTTCTTAAGCATGAAATCCACTGGAGCGTAGTGGCGTTCTGCCAAAATGATGTCCTGTCGGAAACTACTAAAGGCGCAGGAGATATCATGGCAGCAAAATAGGGACGGAGAAAAGTGTGAATGTAACTCGTGTGCTCATTATTCTACCTAAAGAATATCAATAGATTTTGTTTTTATTTCATAATGTGACGAAGTGAAGACGAGCAAAATGTTTCCCTGACGGTAAATTCAGCGTCTGCCCATAACAGATGCTGTGTTGCTCACAATATTTCTGAGTACCACAGCACCACACTGCGCCTGTCACCCTGAGACATAAGTTCTTAAGTCTTATATGCCCAGTGATTACACTAGCTCTCGGTGCCCTTCAGAACGAAACAGTAATGTTTGCACACTACTGCTTCACGGCCGAATAACTGGCCTGGGGTTGTACCTACCTAGACGGATTCCTGCATAGGATCCTGCTTACTCACAAGTCACTTAGCTCGACGTTAATAATGACTTCCGATACCTCAGCCAGACAGCGAGGTCATGTATTTATCCGAACCGGGAGGAGTCTTCACATGCCCTCGAAAATTTCGTTTATTTCTCAGATATATTTCGTCATGTGTTTTCCTTCATCGCCGAGCACGTGAAAAATTATGTTTATTTATTGGAGATAGTGACGAGACAAGCCATCTGAAGGTAACAGCAACGTATGCTTATAATAACTCAGTGCCCTTCAAGCCGATACACGGTAAAGCATGACGACAGAATTACTGGTACTACGGTGGTACCTACCTAGACGAATTCCTGCATACAGATCCTACCATCTTAAATATAACCACCAACCACTAATTCGTGTATACAAATATTGGTTTCGGCTGAGATTTCAACCCAAGAACTGCCACTCGGTCTTCAAGTGCCTTACGCATATATTGCTTTGGCTCTGTGTTAAGGTTTGCGTTTAATCGCTGCACCGAATTTGCACCGTATGGTAGTGGCTTAAAAGAATCTACCACCCCATCTCATTTTTTTTATTGCATAAAGTGATGTAACGAGCAAAACGTTCACCTGATGGTAAGTGCAACGTCTGCCCTTAACAAATGCTGTGTCACCCAGAAAATTTCTGTGTAACACTACACTGTGCCCATCGCCCTGAGACATAGGTTCTTAAGTCTCATATGCCCAGTGATTACGCTAGCTCACAGTGCCCTTCAAACCGAAACACAGTAATGTTTGCACACTTCTGCTTCACGGTAGAATAACTGGCCCTGGGGTGGTACCTACCTAGACGGACTCCTGCATAGGAATCCTACTACCAGTAAAATTCCGTGGGTGTCGTAAAAGTCGACAGAGCGAAAATTTACGCCAGGAGATGGGCAGCAGCATCTTCCTGGAACATCAGAATAAATAAATTGCAGTTACCAACCCGCCTGCGTGGCAACTATGGCAAAATTTCCCTCGAATCAAGAGCTCAAGAGCTACCAACTTTTGTAGCAATCTATGGGGAGGACTATGGTCAGTAGTGGACTAGTGATAGGCTGTAATGATGATGATGATGATGATTTGTATGGCCTACAAGTTGTTACAGCAGAGCGCCTTGTGCGGGGCAAGGTTTTAAAAACCAATCAACCATAATGTTTTCTTTTATTTACGCGAATACTACACACACACACCAAGTTTTGGATCATCCCAACCATTACATAAGATTTGATAAAGCACAAATCCTTGCAAAAGAAAACCAATTCCTAACAAGGATGATTCGCGAGGCTATTGAAATTAAAAAACCTCCTAATTTCAATAGAGAAGACGGTTGGGTATTACCACCGGCTTGGGATCCAATAATTAATAAAGTTAAATCAATAACCAAGCATACCACTGCAAGACTTCAAGACACGGATAGCTCTTTCTGCGTAGATCGGACTAAAAATAATAATTAAAAGCTGAAGGTACCCCGGGTTAACTATGACATCAGAACATCTGTCACCTCAGTCCCCCCGTGACCATAGGTGCTGTAAAGCAATCGAAACGTCAGGTTATAAATTGTTAAAATTGGTGGTAGGATTGCTATGCAGGAATCCGTCTAGGTAGGTAACACCCCAGGGCCAGTTATTCTGCCGTGAAGCAGTAGTGTGCAAACATTACTGTGTTTCGGTCTGAAGGGCACTGAGAGCTAGCGTAATCACTGGGCATATGAGACTTAAGAACTTATGTCTCAGGGTGACGGGCGCAGTGTGGTGCTACACAGAAATAATCTGAGTAACACAGCATCTGTCATGGGCAAACGTTGCACTTACCATCAGGTGAACGTTTTGCTCGTCTCGACAATAAACGAAAAAATAAATAACGCGTATGTAAAAAAAAAACGTATGTATTTGTGTGTGTATGTGTGTACATGTGTGCATATTTATTTCTTTTAGAATATATTAAGTCGTTTAATAATATGTCCGGAAACTGCTCGGTAAACCTGAGGCATCGACAGAATAACAGCGCTGTGGCAACTCTGCCATACCATTATGTTGAGTCGACAGCCTTTTCGTTGCTACAGCCCACAACGTACGTCTGTAAATGTAATACGTGGTATCTTATTGTTTCTTTAGAGCCGTGGTAGCTCAGGGGCTAGGCGCTCGCTTTAAATTTCATAGTACGCGAGTGACCTGGGTTCGATTCCCGGTGCCGGCACCACTAAAATTGTTAATTGCAATTTTAAGTGCTGATTTACCACGTGCTCGGCGGTGAAGGAAAACATCGTGAGGAAACCTGCATGTCTGAGGAATAAAAAATATTTCGAAGATATGTGAAGTCTGCCAACCCGCATTGGAGCAGCGTGGCGGATTCTTCCTAGCTCTCAGAAATGAGAGGAGGCCTGTGCTCAGTAGTGGGACATTTATAGGCTGAAACTTTACTTTACTTTTTTTTTATTGTTTACTTATTTTTTGAATTACAATGTATGTTGTGTTGTAGTATTGAAGAAAGTTTTTCTTTCTTTCTTTCTAAAAATTAGTTGTATTTAAACAGATTAACCATATCATTTTTATTTACTAGTGGTACGATTCCTGTGCAGGAATCCGTCCAGGCACAGCAATGCCAGTTATTCTGCCGTGACAGAGGAAGGTGATAGAGTTGTGTGCAATCACTACTGTAATCCGGTCTGGAGCTGAAGTAGTCACTGAGAGCTAGTGTAATTAGTGGGCATATGATACTGAAGAACTGAGAGCGAGAGCACTGTGGTACAACACAGAAATGTTCTGGGTAACACAGTATTTGTTATGAGCAGATTATTCACTTTATCCATTAAAAAAAAGCTATTAATACAAAAAGACTACCATTAACTACGTTACTGAACGAAATTGTCGCATACTGGAAAATTAAAAAGATTAAAAAATCTCTGTTGGAATATTAATGCTTAAATTCCACTCTGTCTCCTAATAGTAAACCCTAAAAGCTTTCGGTGAAAGGGCAAAGAGAAAATTGTGGAACACGCGATTTGAGATGACGCGCTCGACGCTTCCGAAAATTGGCTACAGCACGTTTTATTGATTGTAGTGGATGAATAGGTCTTGATACTTGAAACGATATTTTAAACTCAAGCCTCGTTAGTAATTAAACACTAATATCTCGACTTACATTGAGCTTATTGAATCGATGATTTGAGAGTCGAAGCGGTGCTATCTGGAAAGACACACTTCTACATTTTCTTTAAATGCTTCCATCAAATGTCTTTTAGAGAAACCCATGGAAAATATACTTTCAATTCAGTGAGAAGCAGTCATACTTTTTACGCGGTTAATCGGCTGCAACTTTTACACGGTGCCAGCGATAGCAATAAGTCGATTTGTCTTGGGTATGTGTTTTTTAACAAACACTTTTTTTTAAAAAAGGGACCTCAAAATTTGGTTGACACCTTAATGTGTCACTTTAATTATAATTTACTAGCTGAGTCCTGAGGTTTTACCAGCGTTAAATAAGCCGCACGGCATGGCACCTCGCTGACCCGAGCATTCACAGTTCGGTACTTCTTGGTAAAGTTTTGTTCTCAGCGTAAAAAAAAGTAAAGCAACAGCCTATAAATGTCCCACTGTCGAGCACAGGACTCCTCTCATTTCTGAGAGGGTTTTGGAGCTGGGAATAGTCTGCCACGCTGCTCCAATGCGGCTTGTTGGACTTCAAATATCCTCGAAATATTTCTATTCCTTGGAGATGCAGGTTTCCTCACGATGTTTTCCTTCACCGCTAAGCACCGTTAATCAGCAGTTAAAATTGTAGGAGAAATTTAGAGTTGCTGGTACCGGGGATGGAACCCTGGTTACTTACCTAATATGAAATTAAAGGCGAGCACCAGGCCCCTGAGCTACCACGGCGACAGCCTTAAGTTGCAGCAACAACTTAAAGTGCGATAATACCATAAATATTAATTCTTTAAACAAAAATATCAAAACTGCTTATTCCCGCAGACTCATCAATAAAGCATACAGCAGTTCTCTGTCCGCTTTTAAAAATGTAGATTCAAACCGGTTATTCAGTTATGACAACCAAACTTGGATTAGTAGTTATGTCATTTGTTTTATGATAGCGGCATACCATGTGGAGAAAGTTGAGTACCTCTATAATTTTATGTGAGGATCACGTGGCTTAGCGGTCAGAGTAGAGAGTAAGAATCACAGCCGAAGCCAACATGGTTGGTTTTCGATTCTGATGGTGTTATGATTGTAAAGGAGAGAATTTTAATTTACTAACATCCGCATGCACAATGTAAAATTGTGTGTATTACCTAGTTTTGAAAAGCACCGCCTGCCCTCCCTCAACAGCGTGCAGAAGAAAACCAATACCGCCACCTGGAGCCGCCACCACATACCCTCCACCACTACACCACTGCCACTAGACAATACACACCACTGAAGTCGAGAACACGACACGTGTTTCACCTCAAAACGAGGCATCATCAAGTGCTATTGACTCAACGACAGTCAACCGCCGAGTCAGTCAACTCGGCGGCCATTTCACATTTTGCATGCGGATCTTAGCAAATTAACTTTCTCTCCTTTACTATAATGGATTTCCGCCAAAGTAACGCCTGATTCTATTAACGGTATGATTGTCCACGCATTCCTGAAACTCTACTTTTTAATGCAGAAAGTGACGAGAAGATGAAATCGTTCACCTGGTGGTGCTCAGGGTTCCGCTGAACCGATCTTGACGAGATTTAGCACAGAGATAGCTTGCATCCCGGAGACGGACATAAGATACTTATACCGGAAATATCAATAGTTGCCAAATATTTAAAAAACCTATGTACACACAGACAAAGTCAACGACTACGAGCACCAGCTAGTGGTTTATAAAAATGTCAGTATTAGCTTTTGCATTTTGAGATGGTTTTATAGCGTGGAAGACCCGCCACAATGTTACGGTGGTGGTGGACTTCACATTTCGTCTAAATACGTTTATTTCTTAGGAATGGATCGACACTTCCGGTAAGGTTAAATATTAACTTTGAATTTGTGGCAGATGAACGTGCAAGGGTAAAGAGTAGCTACCCGCTGGATCGATTGGTCCGATCTGGAGTGGACACCTACCCCAGAGTCGATCTTGTATCTATAAAGGACACCTCAGAAAGTTTTGGTAGCGCGACGCAGAACGTTATTTTATAAGCTTCTCTTGTAGCGATATCATATCACTAATCAAAATTTTTAACCACCGTCCGGTCCTGTGTACTCTCAAGGTATATGCATTGTTTTTGTTCCTTTTATTAAAGAAAAATTAAATTGATATTTTTACACTAAAAAAATTCTATACCCTACTACTATTATAAGCAGCAACGGCATTATACTCTACGCAGCTACGACGTAGCGATTTGCTACGAGAATATATGTAATAAATACATTATTTTAACAACTTTGTTAGTTGCAACTGATTTAGGTCGCGTGATAAGATAACGCTCCTTTTCAGTGTTCATAGTGGAGAGTGTGTCATAGTGGAAAGTACTGGACTTATAAACTGACGTCTCAGGGTGACGGGTAGGTACAGTATCACAGTATTTTTCTGGTTGACACTGAATATGTTATGGGCAGACGTTAAACATATATACTTGAATAAATACATAGTAAAATATATCACATTTCATGATTAATATACAAAAAATATGAACACACATATAAACTCATATACATGTACACTTATTCCCATTTTTTTTTTAATAAACGAAGCCCCACTGTAGGATTTTCTCCTGGATCGTGGGTGCGTTTTACAGACGTACATTTCACATGCACAACACGACCAGACCCGAAAAGCAACAATTTCTATTTCCGGTGGCGCAGAAGTCAGGTACGCTAACCACTACGCCACTATGAGGGGTAAGCAGAGACTACAGGTGCACACCTTTAGGCCCCGCGGGAAACGAGACGTGACAGCACAGTTGGCACGAGTCAATTATTCTTACTCCAGTAGAGAAAGTATTATTGCATAATTTTGCATGTATAAAGGTTGTCAATACCTACTTAGCCTCTTACGATGCTCCGGTAGGTAAGTGGTAGGTGCTATTCTAATCTGTCGAGCGCCTATCGGCAAACATACACATACATACATAGCTCAAAAATTGTTTCACTCCTCTTTCGGTGTGAAAGCTGTAGTGCTGTGGAATTGGCTTCCGTTGCATGTCAAAAAGGCTCAAAGTATTGAAACCTTTAAAAAACAAACTAAGTGTTTTAACTTAAATCATGTAATATATTCTGTGTTGTTTTTACGTGGTCTTTCTTCTGCGGTGTTTTATATAGATGTATTTTTCTATATTTAGGTGTATATATTTTATTTTAATTTTTTTTTATTTACTGTATATGTGTTTTTTTCCTTTATTTACTTTCATCTTGTGTGCACACCTCCGTCCTTTTTCTGTTTTTAATAAATCTCCTTTATCGAAGATTTGCCTGGAAGAGATCGCTGTTTAGCGATAAGGCCACCGGTTGTAAATATTTAGTTTCCATAACATTGTATTTTTTTTCTTTAATGTGTGCAATAAAGAGTATAAAAAAACGGTTATATACACTTAACGGTAACAATTATTGGAACAACAAACTTAACTTTAGTTTATTTTATTAGCTCTCTCTTAATGCAGTGTCATCTTGTCCCCACATTATGCAGACCAGGTGATCTTAAACAAACCTCTGGAACATTCGCAATAAATATTTCTGCGTTGAGGTTTTTTGTTGTCCTATTTAATAATTTTAATAGGCATGTTTCTTCTAAAGTATTTTTTTAATTATTTTAGGTCAAAAAAATAAATTAATAAGGCTTAACAATAATTAATTAATTATAAAGTTATGTACCCAGCACAGTGATCCACAAAATAACATTAAAATTTTTATAGCGAAAGGGGAAGTACTTCTAATTGAACCACGCGGTCGGAATGTAATTTATAACATAAACTAAAATTATGTAAATGCCAGTCACGTTTACTGAATTAATTATGGTTTAAACGCGTTTAGTTAAAGTTATTTAATTTATATGATAAACGGATTAAGACGGGGCGTAATTAATTATTAAATAAACGGTATAATAAGGAGAGCACGGTAGCGTCAAAGGCCAGATGTTTACATTTAATTTCAGAACTAAAATAAATAAACAGAATAATTTTCATTTAAAAAAAACTAATTTTACGGATTTTATTGCGTTTAATTTTAACTATTAATAACCCAACGTTTCGAGCGAACAGCACTCGTGGTCACGGGAGGCCTTCACCTTCAGCTTTTAATTATTATTTTAGTCCGATCTACGCAGAAAGAGCTTACTATGTCTTGAAGTCTTGCAGTGGCATGCTTGGTTTTTGATATAATTTTGTTAGTTATAGGATCCCATGCGGGCGGTAATACCCAACCATCTTCCCTATTGAAATTAGGATGGTTTTTGATTTCAATAACCTCGCGAATCATCCTTGGTAGGAATCGGTGTTCTTTTGTAAGTATTTGTGGTTTATCAAATCTTATGTAATGGTTGGGATGATCCAGAACATGGTCACAGACTGCAGACTTTCTAGAGCGACAATTCTTCACATCAGCTATATGTTCTTTTACTCGGGTTTTTATCGATCTTTTTGTTTGCCCTATGTAAGAGTCCCGCCTGCGTCTTGTAGAGAAATGTTACATTTGACAGATGGTAAAAACTAACATTTTCTTTGTTGAAAAGTTTTTATGGAAGCCCTCTTCAAGATATAGCCAATCTTGTCGGTGACTCCTCTGACATAAGGTAGAACAGCAGACACACGCTCGACTGTAACCGGTTTCACTAGTTCTCTGCGACGTAGGCACGGAACTCAAAGTTGGACGCTAACTAAAAGCCTGGTACATTTTTAATCTTAGTACGCCGCCTAGAAACCGAATTATCGATCTATAATAATGAAATACTTATTCGTTTAAAAAAATCCTATTAGATAGTCCATTATTAGGCAAGATTATAAGCTGCAAAATTTTAATGCTGCAACTTTAAGGTGCCGCGTGCTGAGAACAAAACGTTACCGAAAAGGTCCAAACTGTGAAAGGTCATAAGGTACCATGCCGCACGGCGCAATCACGTGATCGGCTTATTTTACGCCAGACGCCTTTCAGACCGGCGTTTGACAAATACCTCACGATCAAGGGAAGTCTCAGCGTGCTTGCTAACAATAGCACGTTGAACGTAGACTTTTCTGACTAATCATAATTTTAGCTTCAGCATACAGTGATGTTGTAGGGTATCTTATTGGCTAAGATTAATAATTTTAAGAATCGATCTTTAAACTCTTTCCAGGCACAACAGATCTATTTTTTTAGCAGCACTTTAAATAGGAATGTAGTGTTCAAAGAGATAGTGACAAAGAGCGCAGAAGACCATATTTACTGTGTGCATATCAGCTACATGCCGTATGTTTTTTTATACTTGTAGTTTCTTTAGACTTCTAGTTCTTAAATATGGGCTTTCCAGTGTAGAACACAGTCAATATGGACTCCTAGATATTTTATCATATGATTAGTTCTTCTAGCGTGTTACAGGTACAGGTGTGAGATAGTTAGTAGAGTAGTTAGATTAGATGAAGTATATGAGTGTATTTTGATTTCATATTTACGTGACGCGGGCTGTTAGGATTTTTAGAGTAAAGAAGAAAAAAAAAGTTTCAGAATTATTAAGGCAAATATTAGGTATTTTAAGGTTGTTCTAAAATATGTCTAAAGATTGGAACAGAGACAGTGTCGAATGCTTTGGAGAGATCTAGAAAGATAGCCAGACATTTGGACTTACGGTCCAAGTGTCTGTTAACTATAGTCAAAGATGTAACGGCTTCTTCTGTTGATTTTCCACGGCGAAATCAATATTTGTTTTCAGCTATTTAAACATGTATTTCGAGAAAATTAACTAGAGGATTGTTAAGGGTTTCTTCCCGTGATAGGGTAGGAAGGACTGATATTGGTTTGTAGTTATTTGACATTGTGGATTGGATGGACTAGAGTCTTCTAAAAATAGTTGAGAAAAATACCAGTTGGTATGGATAGATTGCAAATATGGGTTATCAAATCTTGTAAAAGTACATTATCTATACCCTTGGGTTAATGTACTTTTACAAGATTTGATGATCGATGAGGGAATACCATCACAACTAGTGGTACAATCAGCAGAAAGTCTAATTATAATTCTTTCGACTCTCTCATTTTATATTTCGTGTAGAACCTGAAAATTGGAAACTCTGTAAAGATGTAGTTTCGATGGTAATAAGAAAGATTGTTATTCGTTACTCTATCAGCACATAATTAACCGAAGTAGATAGTGAAAGTAATTTTTAAAATTCCATTGGAGAGGTCGCAATTGGCTTTCTTCAATGAATTTCCAAGTTCTTTTTGGGTTATTTAAGTTTGAATATTATTATTTTTTTATAACTAACTATCTATTAACATAGTTCTTAATCTTGTGTACGTTATTTTACGAATCATTTTATTTGGATTTTTTTACTTTTCTCACGATCATCACGATTTTTTAGTAAGTGTTACACTTGCCCCCAATCGAAGGGGAATCCCTCTTTCCGCTGGACTGCACTCGACATCAGATCGTTAGATTATCGAGACATCGATTCTTAAATATCATATGCCTTGTAATTACAGTTACTTCAATGCCCTTTAAGCCGAAACAAGTGGAGTACAAACACAACGGTTTGACGGCGTAATGCTACCACCATTATTACATTTTACCCATCTTTGTTCATTGTTTTGCGATCTGGAGGAGCAGAGTCCGTTGTCCAACTTCGTCTTCATCAGCATATGTGCATGTATCCATGTGTACATGACCAAATGGAACAATGGGATGTTCCACGCAGTCCTGTAGTGGGTGTTAGCACTAAGAGTGAAATAAAACTAAAAAACGTTTGTTTAAGAAAATACCCGCACTTTATTTCAATCGCTCACAGACATGTTGCAAATGTAGCTTATAACATAATTTCTGTACATATATATGTTAATATAATTCGAAATAGGTTCAATCCTTCAGTTTCTTAAAAGCATGGTGGAACGCAAGGCGACGGACACGGTGGAATGCAAGGTGACAGTGGAGAAGGTTCAGATGGATACGGTGATTGAGGCTGATAGAGTGAAATAACCGCACGGTCTAAAGTCCTCACGCCAGACAGAGGGTTGGGTTGGAAACAGATGATAGGAGGACTCGGGATGACAATCCTAGGAGGCCTCACAACTAGTTGATCTGGTGCTGGTGGTTGTATTGGAGGCGGTTGTACCTGTAATTTGGATATTTTAATTATTACATTTCTCTGACAAGAAATATTTATTTTAGATCTTTCAGGAGTAGTTTGAAATACAAGAAATGTCAAAAATACGTACTTTAATAGGTGCAGGCTTAGGTGGTTGAACTGGTGGAGGTTTGACAACTATCGGAGACGGCCTGGGTGGATGCACAGGCTTAGGTCTGACTTCAATCGGCGCTGGTGTAGGTGGTTGCACTGGGGCTGGCTTGACATATATGGGAGCCGGCGCATCTGGTTGAACTGGGGCTGGTTTTACCCAGATTTTCGGCGGTGCCGGTAGACGAATAGTTCCTGGTCGGACGATGATTGCTGGAGGTGGCCGATAGTGAATTCGACCAGGTTTCACAATTAATGATCCTAAAAGAAACAAGACAGATTTTAATCTTAAATGTTTTAAAATATTAGATATTTAGTTATTACCGTTTCCACGTGAATTAGTTTACTATAGATTAACAGTTAGAAAATACTACTCACCCGCTGGAGCCTGTCCATACATGTAGTTAACAGGTGGCTCAGAAGGGTTGCACGGACCGATCCTTATAATCTCATTTTCATCTACACAGGGTTCGCAAGGTTCTGGGCACGGAGGTATATATGGATCACAAGGGGCGCATGGTGGCATCGGCTCGCAGGGTTCACACGGGGGATACTCTCCGCAAGGCTCTTGCGGGTCTGGATCCGGTACTGGTTGACACGATGTCGTACTCAGAAGAAGAACTGTACAAATAATAAACAATGGAAAATAAATTGTCAAATAAATCCCTAAAATTAACAAAGGAACCGTTCCCCAGCGGTGCATCGTGATGGCACTGTAAGCATATCTATCACTTCCTTCCGTTCCATAGACAAAGAACCTGTGCAGTAAATGATTCGTCCATAAATTTACAACAGTGAAATGGCATACTCAAGCTAAACTCTATAATGATTTAAAGGAATTTCCAGAAAGAAGTTCCAAATGGTAGTCATGGATAAATTTAAAGCATTTCTGTAATTGAGAAGGGTAGAAATGTTTAAAGAGAATGCTCTAAAGAAGAAGAAATAGAACCTTTAAATCTACTACGGAAGAAGTACGTAGAAGAGAGGCTAAGCAAGAAATTTTAGTGGTAATGGGAAGAAAGTTACGTAATATTTACTAAAAGGTGAATCAAGTTCTTCACAGTATTACTGATATGGATAACAGTTTTATCAAACTCCGAGAGAGATCGTTAGAAAGAGTATTTGTAAATGATCTGCAAAAAATTATACTACGAGGTTTATTTATTGGATATTGAGTAAAAAAATTGCAAAAAGTAAAGAAGATTAAACTCCTGGAAGACCAAGGAAATACGTTACAGTAAGATGTGAAAGTATCATCGATGAATATATATTGCTGGCGATTGGACAGGTAACTCCGAAATCAACCAAACGCTGTTGGAGATACGTGGAGAGAGCGTATTACATTGAGTAGGATGTCATAGTCAACAATATTAAGCGCGTTGCTGAATTATAATAAGGACAGATCAGTAAATTCGCTGAGTTCTTTTCCTAATCAGATATCATCAATGATATAAACCAAATCTGTGGTAACACTTTGTCCAGGTCAAGATTCTTATTGTAAAGAACCGTAAAGAATACAGAAAGTAATCTACTGCAATGAGTGGAAATGAGGTGGTCTTTTAATTAGTAATTTATTTAAATAAAACTATTGAATTTAAAAAAATCCTAATTTCAATAGGGAAGATGGTTGGGTACTACCACCGGCTTGGTATCCTATTATTAATAAAATTAAATCAAAAACCACACCACTGCAAGGCTTCAAGATAAAATAAGCTCTTTGTGCGTACATCGCACTAAACATAATAATTAAAAGCTGTAGGTACCCCGGGTTAACTAAGACATCAGGATATCTGTCACCTCAGTCCTCCCATGAACATGAGTGCTGTAAAGCGCTCGAAACGTCCGGTTATAAATAGTTAAAATTAAACGCGATAAAACCCGTACAAATAGTTTCATTTAAATGTGTATTTCATCATCATCATTTCAGCCTATCACTAGTACACAGCTGAACATAGGCCTTCCCCATAGATTGCCACAAAAGTTAGTAGCTCTCGTTTTGGAGGATATTGCCATAGTTGCCAAGCTTGACAGGCGAGTTGGCAACTGTAGTTTATTTATTCGATTATTCCAGGAAGATGCTGCTGCCTATCCCCTGGTTTTCATTATCCCTCTGTCGAGTTTTACGACATCCACGGGATGAGATGGGGTGCTAGATTCTCTTAAGCTGCCACCGAAAAAAAACTATAAAATAAATTCACTAAATAAATAATATTTTTGTTCCCAAAATAACCGATGAAAATAACGTTAGTATTTACACTCCAAAATAAACAAAGGAAAATAAGTTATTAATTTCAAATATTTAATTACCAGTAAACCAAATGACTTTGCTCCATGCCATCTTGCTGTCGTCTGTTATTCCAAGGAAAACATCGGTATTTATACAGATTTTTTTATTTTTCGTAATGAGAACGACAGACTCAAAAATAGGTTGCTGTGTAATGACAGTAAAGTTTAGATTGGTTTAATCTTACACATGCAATGTAATAAGGAATCACTTGTCATAATGTAACTCAAAATATTTTGCAGTTTTATAATAAATATTTTGAAATTACCTTAATCGGTTGATTGCATTTAAATAGCACGAAATGAAAAATTTAAAGTTGATACATAAACACAGATAACATTTCTTTTAATTTGCGACGGTCTTGAAAATGTTCTTTTTCATGGACATTACCTTCAGTTTACGACTGATAAGAAATATTTTGGAGTTAAAACATGTTTAAAGCAAAACATTGGTCTTCATGCACTTTATTTAAAATAACTATAGAAACAAAATTTATGGTCAAAATGTTCTGTTTCAAATATTTACACTAGTGCAACTTAAGTCGAAATCTGTACTGTACTTAAAACTGTAAACTTTACGTATCTGTACATTTTAAAATTTTGCGAAATAAAAGATTGAGGAAGGCTAAATATAAGTAAATAAATACATTTCTAACATTTTCAGAAATGTTGTCTGTCGGTTTGTTTGTGAACATATCACGTCTAAACGACTAAATTAATTTGAAGGACTCAGTAAGAAAACCATAAATCGTATCTTCCACTAACATTTAGTCTTTGTTTTATTAAAATCGGTTTATTCTATCAAAAGTTATGAGTATTTTGAGTCTACGAATTTGTTCAATGGTGGCGATGAGTCAATTAAGAGTATATTTAAATCAAATGTAAGAGATGGGAATAACATACAATCACGCCGTTTTCCCATATAAAGGGCAGGCGGAGACCACAAAAGCAGCCCTCTTTTCGCAACCGTGGGAAACGAGACGTGACGGGTAGCGGATCACGTACCCGACCGTTTTGTAGGAGTCAAAAAAAATCTTATTCATTACGTTCCCACTAGCAGTGTAGTGACAGCATTGCATAATATGTTGTAATTCTGCAACGAATAAAGGCTGTCCGTACAATACCTTAGTCGCCTCTTACGACACCTCGGTAGAAAAGAGGTAGGTGCTATTATACTCTAATGGTAATGAAATATGTTAAATAAGGTTCTATAGATAGTTGTAAATACTTATTTTAAATTATGTTTAAAAAAAAAGTAAAGTAATTCTATACAAAAAAATAAAATTAGAGTGATTACGCAGAAAAGTTTTTGCATCACATGTATTGTATGAGTTTAAGAAAATATAATAATTTGCAGGATACCAAAAGTCAAACACGCGTTTTTATAATTTCTGTTTGTATGTTTGTCCGAGATAATCTCCGAAACGGCTTAATCTATTTTGACGGGGCTTTCATTGGCAGGTAAGAAACTTTCAGAGAGCAATCTTAGCTACTTTTTATTTCTGAAATATTCAAGGTTCCTGCGTAAAATCTGAAACACTTTTACGCAGAAAAACTGTAGAAATTAGGGGATACACGGATGGACGAGTTACGTGCTTGAGTTACGGCTTGCCCATTCACACTCGCTTCATAAATCTGTTTCGTCAATCTACTTTCATTCATCCTCTCTACGTGTCCAAACCATCTAAGCATCGTTTTCTCTATCTTTGTCACTATATCTTCTACCACACCGCAACGTTCTCTTATCACGTTGTTTCTCAGTTTGTATATCAAAGTAACTCCAGCTATACTTCTCAAACTTTTCATTTCAACAGCATTAATATTATTTTCATGCTTCTTCTGCCAGACCCAACATTCTCTACCGTACATAAGTGTCAAGTTAGTGTAAGTCATGCCTTTTTAGATACTTTCTGGTTGC
The DNA here is from genome assembly GCA_019845155.1 of Luehdorfia chinensis. Classification (NCBI taxonomy): domain Eukaryota; kingdom Metazoa; phylum Arthropoda; class Insecta; order Lepidoptera; family Papilionidae; genus Luehdorfia; species Luehdorfia chinensis. Next base: position 100,719 of record JAHVAK010000036.1, on the reverse strand, counting down.
ATATAAAGTTATGTAGGGCCCCATATTTTTCCTGCCAACGCTCTGCGTTAAATATCACAGTTGTACTTACCGTCTCTCGAAAATTTTGAACCCAAATATACAAACTCTTTCACTTGTTCCACTCTTTCTCCTACAATCAAATGTCTTTCTCTCTCTTTCAAAAACCATTACTTTCGTCTTATCTACATTAAATTTCATTCCTTTGCTTTGTAGAGCATCATGCATAATATTAACCATCGCATCTTCAAGAATCATCATCTTTAAGATCTTTCTAGCAATTGTCTATAAATAGGTTAAACAGCCACGGTGAAGCCACACATCCCTGTCTAACACCTTTTTCGATGTTAAACGAGTCCGTGTAAGCCCCGTTTACCCTTCCACAAGCACTGGAATCCTTATACAGTGATTTCAGTGCTTGTATCAAGCTGCCGTTAACCCCATATATAGACAAAGTCGACCACAGTTCATTCCTCACCACTCTGTCAAAAGCCTTTTCCAAGTTTACAAATGCGCAATGGACCTTTTAACTTTGCGCCAAGAATTTTTCGGCTATGCTTCGTAAGGAAAAGAGCTCATTCATGCATCCCATTCCTCTCCTGAATACCGCTCTATCTTCTCTTCAGTATCATTCATCACTCTTTAATCAACACCTTTTCATACAGTTTGCCAACAATGCTGAGCAAGCTAATGCCTCGGTAGTTTTTGCAGTCTTGCTGCGACCCTTTTCCTTTGTAAAGTGGTACGATGACGGCCTTGCACCAATCTCCTGGTGCGTTTCCGTTCCTCCAGCAAAGATTAAAAAGGCGGTACAGCTGACAAGCTACCACGCACTGCCCAGCTTCCAGCATCTCTACTGTCATTCGGTCATACCCTGCAGCCTTGCCCAATTTCATACTATTCAACGCTTTCACGATCTTTTCCATGCTTATATTACTTTCTTTGCAATCTTAATTCGTGTCCCTGAATGGGCCTATACTTGCATAACTTCTTTTTCAAATAAGTTTTCAAAATATTCCTTCCATCTCTTTAGGATGCATTCCTCTCCTTTTACAATACTTACATCCTGGTTTCTGATTTTGTCCGATTGCGTGGTTGTATTTTTACATCTGGTCGTTGTTATTCTTATCCTTCTCCTCTGTTTTAATATCTCTCGTAATATCTCAATAAATGGTTTAGAATATTGATAGTTGTTTCTTTTTTATCCTTATCTTTTCGACATAGCAATCTAAGCTACTAATTATTGTAAAAATATTTAGGGTTTCTGCGTAAAATCTGAAAATCTGTAGGCATTTGCACGCGCGGCTTTAATTTGCATTTGGTCATCATTATTTTCGTTCGTCATTATTCAGTGGCGTGTGGTGGCAGCTTAAGAGGATCTACCACCCCATCTCTTCCTGTGGATGTCATAAAAGTCGACAGAGGAAAAATAAAAACCAGGAGATGGGCAGCAGCATCTTCCCTGACATCTGAATAAATTAATTGCGGTTGCCAATCCGCCTTCCAAGCTGTGTAACTATGGCAAAATCCCCCTAAATGAGAGCTACAAACTTTTGTTGCAATCTATGGGGGTGGCCTATGTTCAGCAGTGGACTAGTGATAGGCTGAAATGATGATGACTATTTTCGTTCATGGCAGTTTAAATATTTCTCTAAATTCTAACTAAATTATAACTATTTCGCTCTGTCCATTTGTTCCAATTTCTCGGTTCAACTGCCGAGCCGATGTTGACAAAATTTGGCACAGAGGTATGCTGCATTCTGAAGACAAACATATGATACTTTTTATACCAGAAAATCAAATAATTTCCACGGGATATTTAAAAACCTTAATCCACGCAGACGCAGTTTTAAATAAAACATTACTCAAGTACGATCTCCCGATATGTGTTTCCTTTCGTACAGTTCATGAAAGTGACCGCGCTGGTCGAAACCGACAAGGAGGACGCTATCTTCATCAGTTCATAAATGCAAATGCAAATCCGGCAAATTGCGAAATAACTTAAAAAAATACGGCCCAAAACGTTTGCTTGTTCTTTTTTATTTTATACTCAGAATATTTCTGTGTGACACCACACTGCCACATCAGTTCTTAAGTCTCAAATGTCCAGTGATTACACTAGCTCACAGTGCCCTTCAAACCGAAACACGGCAACTTTTACCCACTACTGCTTCACGCGCAGAATAACTGACCCTGGGGTGGTTTCTACCTAGACGGATTCCTGCATAGGAATCCTACCACCAAATTATAAATTGCTTAAAAGTTTCGGCAGACGTGTTTTAACATAAATTTGAAATCTAAAGAACTGCTTGTTGACACTGGAATTGTAATCATTAATTGTAATTCTTTCATTGGAACCTAAACGTTTTAGACTTTCATTTAATGACGACAGCGGTGGGTGCACATGGAGCGATTACGATGATTTTGTTTTATTAGTCAACCACCCCTAAAGTACAAGGGGTACCACATTTGTATGGAGTTACTCCCATACGAATTTGGTAAAGTTCTGATGGACGCGACGATAAGGATGTGCATGATTTGAAGACGGTTTAGTTTGCTTAGTTTTCTTCGCTGTATTTATGTATGTGATCAACAAAGAGCTTGGTGGCCATAAGCATTCTACATACATACTACTACTGGTGGTAGGATTCCAGCGCAAGAAGATGATTGGGAATGATTAAATATATATATATTCAATGATAAAGTATATTAATCTGGTGCGTGTTTCATCTTGGTACGCCGCCTGAAAGCCGAGTTATTAATCTATAATAAAGCTGGACAGTTTGTATGTTTGAAGGCGCTGATATCAGAAAACAGCGCTAACATACGATTTGAAAAAGTATTTTTTCCATTAGATTGCCATTTTAAGGAACAAATGCTACAAAATGTGATGCCGCGAATTGATGGTACCGCACGCAGAGAACAGAACTTTACTGAAAATGGACGAACTGTGAATGTTCTGATCATAAGGTATCGTGCCGTACGGTGCAATCATTTGGTTGGCTTATTTAACGGGGGTAAAACCGCAGGGCTCAGCTAGTAAAATATAAATTCGACTTTTTTTCTTGTTTTTTGAGCAAAGTGATGAAACGAGCAAAACGTTCACCTGATGGTAAGTGCAACGTCTGCCTATAAAAAATGTTGTGTCGCCCAGGAAATTTCAGTGTTTTTTTTTATGTGATAAAGTGACGAAACGAGCAAAACGTTCACCTGATGGTAAGTGCAACGTCTGCCCATAACAAATGCTGTGTCGCCCAGGAAATTTCAGTGTGACACCACACTGTGCCCACCACCCTGAGACATGAGTTTTTAAGTCTCATGTGCCCAGTGATTACGCTAGCTCACAGTGCCCTTCAAACCGAAACACAGTAATGTTTGCACACTACTGCTTCACGGCAGAATAACTGGCCCTGGGGTAGTGCCTACCTAGACGGATTTTCTTACTTAGTTTTTAATATACTCGTAGGTTTTAATAATAACATATTAATGCACATTCAAATTCCATAGTGCATAAAAAATCGGTCATGGCAAATGCCCTAAGTAATATTAAGTTAAAGATTAAATCCTCCCAGTGTATATTCCGAACATTCCGAAGTCAGTCAGTCCCATTATGCGAATGCATCCAAGATCCGAAAAAAGTCAAAAAGATTCTGTCAATGGCGTAAACAATAGCGTTAAGATATTTGTCATACGTAAATAACAATTATTATGCGTACCAAAGTTATCGGAAATTTTCTCAGATTGTAAACATTTTTTAAAAATTGGTAAATCATTGTACTACTATTTTTTTCATTAAATTTAAAACACGAATAAAAAGAAACTATGTTGGATTACTTATTAAAATGACGAGTAGCAATTTACAAAAACAGTATTGAACTTTTAGTATTATATAATATTTTTAAAAAGTACCTCAGCTCACTCGCATACTGAAAAGGTTAAGAATATATCGGGTTGAAGCGAGATCGGCATATGACGAATAGCTTAAGAAACTAGCTGCGACTTATAATTACTACATAGAAATGATAAACACATTGGATGAAATAAAAAATATACACTTGCATTACACACAAACATTTAATAATCGTTTACATAAAATAATAAGCTAACATTTGCAAACACAAAACAACAATTAAAATTTCGTACGGATATTTTTTATATGCGTTGCTAAATATACAATATTGTCAAAAACCTTAGGACTTTGCAGTGAGTCAATTGTTAATGAAAGAATCAATTATTAACGTAAGTATTACTTACATCACATGCCTTAACATGATTTGAAGATATACTTAGACTTCACAAAATTATTTGTAGGTTATATGTGTGAGCAAAAGTATACAGTGGCATTAGTTGTAAGTATTTATTCAAATTATGTTTATATGTTTACCTCAAGCACAGATACTGGTATGGAATGCGCTAGTATCTGAGTACGGAGCAGAGCTAGGATTTGGAATAGAACTTTGCCACGGTAAGCTAGGGTTCCATTTCAGTATAGTTGACATAGGAATACATATTGTTGGTGGTTGAGCAGTGGGTGGTGCAGGACTCCGGATAAAAATTTGAGGGAGGTTTATCGGGGCAAGTCGGGGTTGTGTGATAGTTATTGGTGGTGGTTGAATGGGTGACGGTTTTGGTAGTCGTACTTCTACGGGTTTAGGGTAAATTGTACTTGGCTGGGGTGGACGTACGCTAATCGGAGGAGGTGTGATAGGTGGTAAAGGTGGGGGTTTAACTACTATTGGACGTGGCACTATCGGTGGTTGCTGATGGGGTTGCACAACGATGGGGGCTGGAGTGATCGGACGAAGCGGCGCTGGTCTAACCAGAATTTGAGGTGGTTGAATAACTGCGGGAGGTGAACGGTGGACATATAACATTCCAGCTGGAACTTGTATTGCTTCAAAACCTGCTGAGCGTAGCCTTTCAGGAACGCCTGAATTCGGAATTGTGATACCGATCGGCCCATCACCAGCAGGAGCTGAAAAAAGAATTAGTATTAATTACTTATCGTACAAACGAATAAAGAAGTCAAAATATTTCGTTTACTTACTTGGCGGAGGTAGGGAATGAGCGGAAAGATGTGGAGGACTAGGTAAGGAGTATGAAGGAATATGCTGTTCTGGACATGGCGGTGCACAAGGTGCTGGGCATGGAGGCTCAGGGGAGGAAGAAAAACATGATTTAGGAAAGAGACTCGACAAAAGGCTTCCTAAGAGCTGTGGTGCGGGCGCCGCTGCTGATAAAGCTATTACCGCTGCAAGTAAAAAATCATTAGTTTTTTAAATTTACTTGTGTATTATGTTGTGTTATCGGACTTCTATGCAGGATTCCGTCTACGACTCTAGGTAGATGTCACCACTACTCCAGTGCTAGTTTTTCTGCCTTCAAGCAGCAATGTACAAACAATACTACAGTACTACAGTATAATTTGGTTTGAAGGGCACTGACGGCTGGGTCTTAAGAAATAACGTCTCATGGTGACGGACGCAACGGACGTACACAGGTAATGTTCTAGGTGATACAGCAATTGTTATAGGCTGACGATACATTTACCGTCGAACGATAAAATAATGTTAGTGTTTGTTAAGTATTAATACGTAACATATTATGTAATATGATAAAGACGCGATTACTGGTAGTAGGATTCCTGTGCAGGAATCCGTCCAGGTAGGCCACCATCTAAGTTTCACCTTAGGGCCAGTTATTCTGCCGTGAAGCAGTAGTCTGCAAGCATTACTGTTTTTCGGTTTGAAGGGCACTGTGAGCTAGCGTAATCACTGGGCATATGAGAGTTAAGAACTTATGTCTCAGGGTGATGGACACAGTGTGGTGTCACACAGAAATGTTCTGGGTGACACAGGAATACGTTGCCACAGGTCAATGTTTTGTTTGTTTCATCACTTAATCCAATAAAAAAAAATGGTAGTCCATTCCATTCCGTCAGTTTTCTAAAAATCGACTAAATGACGAAATGTCACAAAAATCAGATGGCCTCCTGGAATTGTCGAAGTGGGGCGGTGTTTGCAAATCCCCTGTGAGCAAACACGGGAGAGACCACAGCAGAGGACTTTTAAGATGCCGGTAAAGAAGAAGAAACAATTAATAATAAAAACGTACCTAAAATGACCAGTACTTTTGGTATCATCGTTTCTACAGGAATTGTCTAAGTATACTAACTGTCTATATTTTATATGTTTAGAATGTGATATATATTTTTATTTAAATATTTTTGTTCACGGTAAATTAATGAAAAATAAGTTTGATTTGCAATCATTTGTGCATTATTAAACATCTAATGAAATGTTGCTATTCTTTATATTAAAGTCATGAGAATACAAAAAAATAATGGTTATAAATTCTACAGTTTTTTTATTCATGGATTTAACAAACAATAGTGTTGATATTTTGTTACCAGCTGCAAATAACGACTATAATGGTGTAAGTCATTACAAAAACTATTGGGGAAAGAAGCTGAAAACTAAAATAAAACATGATGAAAATACTAAAATAAAATCAAAATAAAAGAAAATATATGTATATGTTTTACAATAATACCGTTCCATAGACAAGTAGGTTAAACGTAGAATCAGAGAGCTCAATACACTTAATATTAGATAAATATAACTTAAGAAAAGCAAAACTCGCTACTAATAGCGATAATCAAATCAATCAATAATAATCAGTAATAATAAAATCTACAAAAAATTTACGTTTAGGTTTAAACATATGATAAGACATCAGGAGATGTGAACTCGTGCCAGTTCTACGAGACCACTTACAGATTGAAGCAATTTTCGTAATCAGCTTAACTGGCTGCCTATTCGTCAGCGCAGATCTGTCCATGTGCTCCTGAGTATTTGAAAGCTAAGTTTCAATACCTGGAAGATTCTCATGACTGTTTACTCCGTTCTTCGGGTAATCTCAAGTTGCTCACGCCCTTGCACCATTCTGGTTACATGTCTCATTCATTCACCTTAACGGCTATAAGACTCTGGAACGATTTACCTCTTGACATTAAAAAAGCTCCTAACAAGTTTACTTTCAAAAATAAAGTCCGGGAATACTTTAAAAATCCATTACAAGTTTGATTTTTCTTTCCTGTTTCGTGTGTATGTATATTTATATAAATATGTATATATATGTAGGTATATATATATGTATGTATGTATATGTAGTGTTGTGTATGCATATTTTTTCTGTTTATGTATTTATAATCATATTATTTTATTTTATTCTCTTATTGTTAGCTGCATCGCCTATCATCATATTGTTTATTCTCTGCTTTGCCTCATGGTTGACTGGTAGAGAATGACTTTAGGCATTAAGTCCGCCATATGTACCACTACTGCATTAAAGGTTAAATAAATAAATAAATAAAAGAATGTCCTTACTTAAACGGTGTACTTTGTAAGACATTTATTGTAACAACATGTAGTTATTTAGATACAAAATGCGAATTCTTGGACAGATTTTCAACAGCTTGGGAAAGATGTGACGCAGTTTTCTAAAAGCTGTCCAGCCGTAGTGCATTCGAAAATTGACTTCTTGATCGAAATTAAGCTTACCTAGTCGGACAATTTTTCCCTATGCCTAATACACACTCGTCGTTTACATAGTGTTGTCCGTTGCATGTCATACCTATTCCGATTGTAACAGCATCTATGTCATACCTATGCCTTTACAATCGGCATGGGTATGACATGGACGTTGGACATGATCTTCGTATTCATTTCCTACCCGCTAGTAGACACTATTGAGTTCATTGTGCGAAGTGCTAAGATGCAATTTCTAAAGTTTTATCGCTTTGCGATTGCATACTCCTAGATAATAAGTTGGGATTACATTTTCAAAGACATTATCTTTAGAAATTAGTCGAGCGTAGGCAATTGTAATTCATTTTCTACGCGTGTGATTTAATGTTTAATTTTATTTAATGTTAAATTAAACTTGGTCCAACCTTGTCCAATGTTGAATTACGGTTGACGAAGCATCAAACATACGAACTCTTGTATTGAGAGTTTTAACTATAAAAGGAGATCAGACGTTGTAGAAGTCACAGTCGACAATCATGGGTATCTCAGCACTGTTCGTGTTCGGTAAGTATTACGCATTATTTAATAATTATTTTTACCTGATAATCAGTATTTTTCCAAAGACGTTATCGCTAAGAAAATAGTGCATATTAAGTTTATGGCAGTCATGTTTCCTGTGAATGCTAACGTTGCAAGATATATAATACTAATGTAGTCAGTAACTTACCTCAACGTACCGAATGGAAAGCTTAAAACAATAACGAGTAACAACACACTATGTGTTATAAAACCAGGAATTTTTACGCATGCAGAAATATTAATTGTAACCTAGAATTTGAACCTAGGAGCCGGGTATGGGTGCAGAGGTATCATTACCGAACGGAACTATGTCTGTAGAGGATGTACGTGGAAAAAAAGACAATTTCGTTCAAATTTAGCGAAATATGATGCTGTGGATATCTCGTTGAAACGAACATAACAAAACATTCTTTTAATTTATACTTTTACACTTGCAGCTCTCCTTGGGTACGCATCAGCAGCACCCTGGCGTTGCTATAAAACTGAAACCGGGGCCACAGTATGCATCGGAAGACCAGGAGAACCCTGTTTTTCACAACCGTCGATTTGCATCCCACGATTAATCCCTCCTTGCGTTGGACCTGCATACGTGTACACACCGCCTCAGTGTATACCACCTTGTCCCGCACCTTCTCCACCATGCCCACCATGCCCAGAGCCTTGTCCAGAACCATGTCCCCCCAGCCCAACATCTCCTTGCTACTATCCCTACATACCGCCTTGCCCTGAACCCTGTCCACCATCTCCGTGCTACTACCCATGTGTCCCACAATGTCCTGAGCCGTCGATTCCACCATGCATTTCACATTGTTGTTAACACTACGCCACTGTACAAATAAAAATGGAGGACTAAAGTCGGTTCTAAATTTTTTCGCTGTGAAATTTGTTATTTAGGTCGCTTTTTAGTTGCGGTTCAGTAAAGTGTGTTTTAAAAGTATCAAAATTAACATAACTACACACACTATTTGGCTTTATACAAAATTGAAAGAAAATATATACAATTTCGGAAATTCTTTGACGTGTTTTGTTTCTATTATTTATTTACCTCAATAATGTTCATCTTCATAAAGAAGTAGCTAAGCCGTAAGCTAGCCTTACCTAAGCATGCCATAAACATGCCATAGGAAGATGTTGTCCACCCAAATAGAGCCCTGTTTAGTTGGACAACGTCTTCCTAGCTATTCGTGGCAAGATGACGCTATGGGGAGCAAGAATTTTACCTCGTATGAAAATATTTTACAAAAGTGACGGAACGAGCAAAACGTTCACCTAATGGTAAGTGCAACGTCTGCCCATAACACGTGACGGTGACGTGGTTCGCCGTCCGTCACGTTTCGTTTCCCGAGAGCGCAAAAAGTGGGTTACGGAAGTGACCTCTGCTTAACTCAATGGGAAAGAATCGTGAGTGTATGTATGTATGTACTGATACATCTGTTTTGTCACTTTAAAATTGTGTCGCTCGTAAATATCCTACTGAAGAGCACAGGTTTCCTCTCGTTTCGGAAGGGTTTGCCGTGAAGAGTCTGCCATGCTGCTACAGTGCGGGTTCCAAGCCAGTTCACAAATTTATAAAGTTTACTAAATGACGTCATTCGACATTAAACCATACGAAATACTTATATTAGCTTTTTGCATATGTAAGTACTGACTTATGATCTTTTGGAATAAATTATCTAATTAGTTTATCTTTATGGCTGTTATACTTTAGAACGCCGCTCTGACTATACACATAAATATAAAGGCGCCCCGAAGTACCTATTTTGCCGTATAGACTAATAGAAATTTGATCCAAGACAGGTTCAGTGACAGTTAGGATATACAAACAAGAGTTTGATTATACTCGTATGAGTACGGTTCTTAAGAGATTTTACTGATGGAAGGATTCTTATGCAGGAATTCGTCTACCACCCCAGTGCCAGTTATTCTGCCGTGAAGCAGTAATGTGCAAACATTACTGTGTTTCGGTTTGAAGGGAACTGAGAAGGACTGATGTCTCGGAGAGACGAGCGCAGTATGGTATCACACAGGAATGTTCTGGGTGACACAGCATTTGTTATGGGCGGACCTTGCACTTACCATCAGGTGAAAGTTTTGCTCGTTTCGTCACATTATCAAATAAAATAAAAAATAGAAACGTTGCAGTCAGCCTAAAGACACGTAATAGAAACACCCTACACAACAGCGACGGTACATGTATTACTGTGCGTTTAAACATACTCACACTCATACGAATGTTGTAACTATTCTACAGTTGTGTGTCTCACAACAGATCTGACTTGATAACAACAAACCCACGTAGATTCAATTCTTAGAGAATATTTTAAGAGCTGAAGTTGGATTGCTTTCCGCGTCAAAAGTGTTAATCTAGTATCCAAATCACCTTTAGGCTATCCGAGTATTACGATATACCTTGTTATTAGGGTAAAACCTTTCCATGAATATGGACATTTAATTTTTATTTACCTTTCCGTTACCTTTTAGATCTTGTAGTTCTTGTAAAGTGATAATTTTATATATTTTGTTATTAGGGTTTAAGTATTCTTAACTTTTGAAACAATAAAAGAACTAAATATTTTTAATATTTTTGTTTATTTAATAAATTAAATTGTAATGTCGCTGATTCTCTGTTTTGCAGTGAAAACAGAGAATCAGCGATCGCGCGTAGTAGACTGAAGCGCTTCACAGACCAAGGAAATTCAAGGCTCAATTCTTTGTGATGAGGGTGCGGGTGCATTACCAGCTACACATTAGGAATTTATTAATTTAATCCAGGTCTCTTGAGAGGTCGAAGAACTTGCGGTAGTCAACACGCTTGGAAGGCGGATTAATGATTGTAGTACTGATACTGTGGGAGGTGCGACAGAAGGCGGAATAAACATCTAAAAAGACTCAGACCGGCTGCAGCGCCTACTGTGCGAGATTCGCATTATTGCGATCTATAATCAGTCACCCAAGCGTGTGATATGATGTGATAACTAAAAATAGAAAGAAGAAGGAAGAAACAAATTATTAGCTGCTATCATACATATGCAGGCTTATTAGATTCACAAATCGGAATTTTAAAAATGGTATAATATAAATACCACAAAAACATTAAAAAAGTACATTAAATAATTAAATAATAAATATATACTTGCATATTGCTTACGCCACTGTATAACGGACAAAAAGTCTGCGGGTAACCGCAACGCTGATTTTGCCTGAGAATGCCCAGTCAACAAACTTGGCTTGACAGTGCTTGAATAATCTGTTCGTATGATAAATTCGCAAGGTTTTTATACTTAAACAATAGTTACATAACGTGAGGTCAAATATGTGTACAATTGTTTGTTACTTTCTTCTAATTATTGATACTGTAAGAAAATAATGGTCATATTGAAAGTGCACTGAACTATAATGAAACAAATTGGAAACTTGATAAAGGTTAAAAACGGATACAAGTCTCCAAGTATGACATAGTGGGCGACGAGGTGTTAAGAAAAATCGAAGCGATTGAGCCAAAACAGTGATGTACATATTTTAAGACTACTTTTGAAAATTTAAAGGTCAAAATTTGATCTTGTTTCTGATATTATTTACTGTTTGTAGGTTCCGAAGAGGTAGCGGTGGCAAATGCTGCCAACTTATTTAGGTATTTTTTTGGATACCTCCAGCGAATAATTTTACGAATGAAACTGTAGTGAAAAGTTAACGGTCCTGATCCATAGCAGATAATTAAATAATTACTGAAATTATAAAATTTCACACTCCATACCCACCATTATCAGCAACGTCATCCTTAAATTTATTAATCACACAAACACATACTTCATCTACTCTATAGTGTTCTCTTCAATGCTCTATACCCTTCTTACCTCAAAAAACGTTTTGAATTCCTTGATGATTCCCATTCGCGGAACTCAAGATCAGCAGAGAGTTTGAAGTTGAAGATGCCGCTTCATAGTAGCAAATTTATGGACGCATCATTTACTGCACAGGCTGTCCGCCTATGGAACGCGCTGCCTTTGACAGTGAAACGTGCACCATCCCTTCCAGTCTTTAAGAAGCTTATATTTAATCATTATGTCTCTTTAGAATGTAATTAAGTTTTCGCACTCGCCTCTATTCTATTTTTATATAATTAATAATCTTATAAATTTAGTAGTTATTGATATCATATCCATCCAGCGGTTGTCTGGACGAAATTGCTGTCAGCAATAAGATCGCCCATTCGCTTCACCACCTTGATGGTTGGCATTCCAAAAACGTGCGTTTTTCGCGAAATTTTGCTGCCACGCCCAAGCACTTTATGGAATCTGCTGCCACCGGAGGTTTTTCTGGACCGATACAACTTGGGAACTTTCAAGAAGAGAGCCTATTTCCTTCTCACAGATCGGCAACGCATGCTATTCCTCTGGTATTGTAGATGTTGTTGGGCGGCAGTGATCACTTACCATCAAGTGAGGCATCTGCTCTTTTGCCCCCTCGACTATAAAAAAAACCATTACTCAGTGTTTTATTTAATCTCTCGCCACCCCAGGGCCAGTTATTCTGCCGTGAAGCAGCAGTGTGCAAACAGTACTGTTTCGGTTTGAATGGCACTGAGAGCTAATATAATTTTTTGGTATATAAGACTTACGAACTGATGTCTCAGGGTGACGGGTGCATTGTGGTGTGAACACAGAAATGTTCTAGGTGATACAGCAATTTGTTATGGGCAGACGCGCACTTACCATTAGACGAACGAATTGCTCATCTCAGTCACTTTATCAAAAAAAAAACTTTACTTTATACAATAGCACAATACTCGGAGCAAAGCAGTGTACTCAGAATAAAAGTACAAGTAAAGTATCAGTAAATAAATTTCCCACTGCTGACTACAGGCCTTCTCTCATTTCTGAAAGGGTTTTGGAGACGGGAATAGTCCGCCACGCTGCTCCAATGCGGGTTGGCGGACTTCACAAGTCCTCGAAATATTTCTATTCCTCGGACATGCAGGTTTTCTTACGATGTTTTCCTTCATCACTAAGCCCTTGGAAAGTGAGCACTTAAAATTTTAGAACAATTTTGGAGGTGCTGGCACCGGGGATCGAACCCAGGTTACTCGCGTACTATGAAATTAAAGGCGAGCAACGGGCCCCGAGCTACCATGGCTCAGAGTACTCAGAGTATTATGTGTATTATTTTAATTAACGAACGATGCCCCTCACTGGGATTTCTCCCGTGTCATGAGTGCATTTTACGGACATCAATTTCACATGCTCAACCCGAAACCCGAAAATCCTTTTTTAACCTATCTTTAATAGCTAAAATGTCGCACGGCATTGTTCTTGTTAAAGGGTAAGCGTAAATAAATAAATGTTAAATATTATACAGTACATTCTTACTACACATTGCTGAAGAATGCTCAAATGGTTGCAAATCAAACAAATTTAACAATGTTCTACCATGAACAACGATATTTAAACAATCTTTCAAGTTATATAAATGTAAAGAGTCCGCGTACTAAGACACATTCGGCCGACGAAATGGGACGACAAGCGGCACTTGGTATTTTGGGTGCGTTTTTAACATAGTTGTTTAAAATACTTATAGTATCTGAAATAAAATTTTTGAAGAACATGTTTCTGTTGAGAAATGTGTATGTTATAGTGGGCCAGGGAACAAATCTCATAAACAACGCAAATATTCGTAAAATACTAAAATGATTAGATTAACGCAGGTCACACCTGCTATTAAATTATTCTTAACTAGAAATATGAAAATAAAATATATTATTTTACTTACAGCATTAATAGCATCAACTGCAGCGGCACCTGCGCCACAGCAGTTTGGATCCTTTTTACCGAGTCCCTTCCCTGCACCACCGTTTCAATCACAAGATACCGAATCATCCGAGCCACCATGTTCTGAGTCTTTCTACGAACCGGACGCTGAACCATGCTATCCACCGTGCTCTGAGCCTGATATTCCACCGTGCTCTGAACCATGCAGTCAATCATATCCAGAGTCTTACTTCCCACCCGGCGCCTTACCAGGTCATCTGCAGTCTTATGATCATTCCCTACCACGGCCAAGTAAGTATTCATAGCAATGCAAATATAGCATAGCAATTCAGAACAAAAATATAATACTTCGTTTAATTTTATGAATTATTAATGAAATAACTTTTTTTTCAGCACTTGAAGGCAATGGACCGATCGGCATCGTGATACAGAAAACGCGCGTTGCAGATAATCTACGCTCTGCGGGTTTTCAAGCTGTACAAGTTCCGGGTGGAATATTCTATGTCAACCATCCCCCTCCTGCAGTTATTCAACCACCACCAATTCTTGTGAGACCAGCGCCACTCCGTCCGATCACCCCGGCCGCTATAATGGTGCAGCCTCCACAGCAACCTCCTATAGTGCCTCCCCAAATAGTGGTGAGACCCGAACCATTACAGCCTATCACGCCACCTCCTATCTACGTACGTCCGCCTCGACCGAGCCCAATTACACCTGAACCCATAGAAGTGCGACCACCCAAACCGGCACCCATTCAACCACCAGCAATAACTATAACACAACCCCAGCCTGCTCCAATAAATCCACCACAAATATGCGTCCGTCGCCCTGCGCGACCGACTGTCCAACTTCCAACAATATGCATTCCTACGTCAGCTATATTCAAAGGCCACCTTGACTCACCATGCCCATATCCATGTCCATTCCATCCCAGTCCATGCGCTTAAGATACTTGCATAAACGCAGTATTGTATATTTACAACGAAGATCTCTTGTTTAAGAATAGTTGATGCATTCATTAACAAATGACCCGCAGCAAAGTTCAAAGGCTTATTGATTATATAGATAATATATTTAACAATGCATATAAAAATACCCGCACAAGATTTTGATTGTGATGTTATGTTTGCAATTGCTAGCTTTGTATAAATAATATATGTATATAATAAATATTCATGTATGTATATGTTCAATAAATTTTTCAGAATATTTTTGGTTTTATTTGTCACAATTCCATAATATAACATTACCATAGACGTTTAAATACTTTGCTAAAATATTAATACAATGTTAGTCAAACTTGAAAAGATACAAGAGCCTATTCCTTCCTTAAAGGCCGGCAACGCATCTGCTATTCCTCTTGTATTGTAGATGTTCATTGGCGGCGGTGATAACTTACCATCAGGTGAGCCGCAAAAAGCCGAAAAAAAAATATAAGAAATTATTATTGTATGTATTTGTGAATTGAAAGATACTAAAAGACTGACTGATGCCTGTCGATGGTTATAATGTTTGGGTAAATGTAAGTAACATAATTAGGCTCTGGACTGCATAAAACGGAACGTGCTCAAAGCAAAGCAATTAGTGTTATAGACATAAAGCTTTCGAGTGAAATTTAATAATGTTTGGAATCATCATCGTCATTTCATATTATTACTAGTCTACTGCTGAACATAGGCCTTCCCCATAGATTGCCACATAAGTTTGTAACTTCCATTGTGGTGGGATTTTATTTATTTTGAGGTTCCAAGAAGATGCTGCTATCCATCTTCTTGTTTTAATTTTCCTTCTGTAGACTTTTACGACACCCAAGGTAGATCCTCATAAGCCGCCACCACATGGCATGTTTAGAATGCCTGCCTTTAATACAGACATACTTCTTAAAATATTAATCATTTAATTAAGAAAAAACCAATTGTAACGAATACAATGTTAGTTTGACCTATTCCCATACTGTAATAAAAAATGGAAATTGCGTAAAACTTCTAGCACATACACTGTCTAAATGACAACTATAGCCGGGAAACGAAGTTGTTAGTTGCTAGGAGTAAAGCTGATTTGCGCTGTGACCTAAATTTAATTAATAAATCTGATTAACTTCTTAATTTCTATAATGATTTCTTATATTTAAGCACACAATTCACATTGAAATGAAAATAATATTACGGATTTTATCGCGTTATATTTTACTATTTATAACCCTAATCTTTCTCAAATTTTAATTAATTAACATTCGTATAAAGAACCTTCTAGTATAACTTAAATCAAAATCATTATTTGAAATATACTGATTAATACAAATATCGAGTTAATAGCTTGATATTTGAAGAGTTTAGAAATTAACAAAATATGTCTGCATATTTATGTGCCTTATAATTAGTGTCCACTAAATAACTCATTAGACGTAGATTACAACGGAGAAATAGCTATAGCACCGTTATTTTAGTAACCTAGCAATAATTCTTGATAATGTAACTAGATTGGAAGATATTTCATAATGCTAATATAACTATGTGCCGTGTGATTGCGGCGGAATGGTATCCAACACTACATTTCCTATTAAATACCGTCGACCTGTCTGCTGTTAGTTTAGTTTATGATATTATCGATAGTAAATGAGTTTACATCGACACGACACAGGTTTCGTAATCTCGTTATATCTCCTTCGACGACTTGAAGGTGAATTATCCAAGGATCAATTTAGTTAGCTTAGACGGTGCTAAATGTAAAAGCGTCGAGCGTTGCTTACGGCTACAGTCTGACATAAATCTGTAAGCTACGGTAAGTTTCTTGTGTATATTATATTGTAGGCAACACGGTTGTTATATTTTAAGTATTCCTATAGAATTACAGTAAAAAGAAATAATATCGTGTATGAGCTAACAATTGTAGCACTAGAATATGAGATTTGAAAAGTTAATATCGGTGAAAAGGATACCCACTTACAAGAGCCTTTGCATGAAATGCTTTCTCAATCATTCAAACAAGCTTAATTATAATAATAATAATTATTATTATTATTTATTGAACCAAAGACTTTACATAATGATGAATTATACATAGAACAATTTTACCAAAAATGTGATCTAATCAAATCCTTATGTATCACATTACAAGTCTTTAGCAGCCGTGCTAGGGCACAGACCTGTGTTACAGCTGCTAAGCCTTTCCTGATTATAAATAACAATTAATATTTAATATTAAACAGAAAAGAACGCAAAATTACAAAAAAAACTAAAAAGTGGGTAAAAGGAAAAAAAATATAAGATTTGTTCCGACAATTCATCGCTTAACAAGCATGGCACATCCTGATTTTGACACTGTTAGGAGTGTGGTACAAGTGCGAGGTAAAAGTGATTTTATTTTAAATACTTTTTTTTTATAGAAATATTTTACGTTACAAGAAACATGTCCATTGATACAATCAATTGAAACACAGCATCACAATGCATCCAAACATAAATGCAAAATAAGAAGAGGTGTGATTTGATGTTTATATTGTGTGCGTGGGTAGGTGATTGAATGTGGGTGTGTGTTGTGTAGGTGTGAGTTGTGTGGGTGTGTGTCTGTGTGAGTAAGTGCTTACTCTCAGGTTTGTACGAGTATGTAATTTACTTATCTTTCGTTAACAAACTTTCAGATTCCTCATATGTTAGAGACATTAAAAACTTAGTGAGGTCTGAGTCTTCCTACATTCAAATTGGGTTAGCGTGTACATGGTTATAAAACTGCTTATTCTTTTAAAAAGGTAAGGGCCCAAAAACACACTTGTCTATGTGCATATGATGAAGAAAATTTATCTGGTAGTATAATGCGATCTTTTCTTCTTGTATTTTTATATAATTTTAAGTCGCACTTAATATGAGCATGAGCCCTAAGTACACATTTCATAATAAATAGCTGACGAACAGGAAGCACTCTCACATCACAGAACAACTGTTCTGTAGGGAATCTAAAAGGCTTAGAAAGCATAACCTTTAATATTGCTCTTTGAGATGTTTCGACTTGCAAAGTATATGTTTTATAAGTATGCCAACAGCGAATGGCAGAGAGCATAGTATATGGTTTAGAGCAATTCTCGAGGAATATGTCTTAGACGTTTAAAAACTGGTAATAATTTTCTTAGTCTAGATTTTAATTTTTTAATATGCTCTTGCCAGTTTAGGAGGTAATCGATAATAATACCTAGATATGTAATGGATTCTATCTAAAGACTTTCAGTCACATGTAAGTGAAGAAGAGTTACCACACCTGTGTGCTCTGATGGAATAAGAATCAATCATATGTTGATTATACGAAGATTTCATAAAAGCTTTTTACTTTGTCTTATCGATGTTTAAAGTAAGTAAGTTCCTTTCAGCCATGACATAACTTCTTCAAGTCCTATCTCCTCTAATCGAGTAACTTCCTGCCAGGAAGAAGCACTAAATAATAAAACAGCGTCATCAGCATAGGCAACTATTTTACAATGACTCATTTTAAGACCACAAAGATTATTCACATAAATGAGAAACAAGGTAGGACCAAGAATACTGCCTTGTGGCACACCGTAATTGATAAAGGTTTTGTCACTCATCAAGTTGTCAATTCTCACAAGTTGAGTTCTATTTGACAGGTAACTTTTGAACAACTTTAAGCAGGTATCCCTGATGCCCAGTTTTTCCATCTTAGTTAGAAGTATCTGTATTGAGACAGTGTCGAATGCCTTTGAGAGGTTCAAAAATATTCCTATGCATTTATTATTGTTGTCAACATGACGTAAAATAAACTCTGTAAGAGATAAAACTGCATCTTCAGTAGATTTTCCTGTTACAAAACCAAATTGATTTTCAGAAATTAACTTAAATTTAGAAAAATATGATTTTAGGCGATTATTTAGTAGACGCTCTAATACTTTAGATAACGCTGGCAATATGGATATAGGTCGATAGTTCGTAATACTGTCTTTATCTCCACATTTATGTATAGGAGAAATTAATGCAATTTTAAATAAGTAAGGGAAGAAACCAGATTCAAAACTTAGGTTACAGATGTGGGCAATAGAAGGAATAATAAAGAGTTTTGTACATTTTAGCACTTGATTTGAGATGCCATCGTAGCCAGATGCAAAGTTAGATTTAAGGTTATTTATTAAGAGTTAAATTTCATATGGATCAGTGGGCATCAAGACAAAGGATTGCGGCTGATTATTTAAATAAGAATCATCAGTTAATTCATTACCAACATAATTTATTAAAATTTCATCTGCCAGATTTTTCCCAATATAAGCAAAATAAGTGTTAACATAATTAATTGATTCCACAGGAGTAGTTTTTAAACATAGAAGATTTGTATTTACAGGTATTTCATTATTATTTAGTTTAGCTATATTTTTAACAATTTTCCACGTTTCCTTACTATTATTTCTAACATTACTTAATTTACTTTTATCAAAATCTATCTTTATTTTTTTTTTAATAATTCACCACAAAAATTTCTATACCGTTTATATATAATCATAAGATTTTTATTATCTGGATGACCGTTGTCATCACGGTGTAGTTTGTCCTATACACCTATGTTTTATATGTTTTATACACCTAAGTAGACCTTGAGTAAGCCAGGGGACTTGTTACGAAGAGGAAATATTTTATAAACGGGTAACAGTGTAAATGTATGTGTGTTTTAGTGTGCTCGGTAATGGCGTACAAGGTTCCTATGTTTACGCACATTCTCGCATTCTTAAGAAGAGGTTTTAGGTTCAGCAGACCGATTATGGTGATTACTAATATTTTCAAATTGTTCAATACTATTACTAATCTGGTACGAGCAGCACTAGAATAGTGTTGAAGTCGGCTAAGAGGACTTTGTAATGATTTCTTATATTTACGCCAACACTACACATTTAAATGAAACTAAATTTTACGGATTTTATCGAGGTTATATTTACTATTTACGAGTATATCCCGACGATTCGAGTGCTTTACAGCACCAATGGTCACGGGAGGACTGAGGTGACAGATGTCCTGATGTCATAGTTAACTCGGAGTACCTCAGGAGACGTGGTAGCTCAGGGGCTAGGCGCTCGCTTTTAATTTCATAGTACGCGAGTGACCTAGGTTCGATTCCCGGTGCCGGCACCACTAAAATTGTTAATTGAAATTTTAAGTGCTGACTTACCACGTGCTCGGCGGTGAAGGAAAACATCGTGAGGAAACCTGCATGTCTGAGAAATTAAAAATATTTCGAAGACATGTGAAGTCCGCCAACCCGCATTGGAGCAGCGTGGCGGATTCTTCCTAGCTCCAAAACCCTCTCAGAAATGAGAGGAGGCCTGTGCTCAGTAGTGGGACATTTATAGGCTGAAACTTTTTTACCTTCAGGTTTTAATAATTATTTTTGCTCCGATCTACGCAGAAAGAGCTAACTGTATCTTGAAGTCTTACAGTGGTATGCTTGGTTTTTGATTTAATTTTTTTAATTATAGGATCCCAAGCTGGTGGTAATACCCAACCATCTTCTCTATTAAAATTAGGATGTTTTTTAATTTCAATAACCTCACGAATCATCCTTGGTAGGAATCGGTGTTCTTTTGCGAGGATTTGTCGTTTATCAAATCTGATGTAATGGTTGGGATGATCTAGATCATGGTCACAGACTACAGACTTCCTGAAGCGACGATGCTTCGCATCAGCTATATGCTCTTTAACGCGGGTTTTTACTGATCTTTTTGTTTGCTCTATGTAAGAGAGGCCACATTCACAATCCAGCTTGTATACTCCTGCATTTTGTAGAGGTATGTTACACTTGACAGATGGTAAAAACTGACTTATCTTCTTCGGTGGCTTGAAAAATGTTCTCATGGAAGCCCGCTGATGGAGCCCGAAGATATAACCAATCTTGTTCGACTCCTCTGAAATATGGTAGGATTGCAGGTACACGCGCGACTGTGGCCGGCTTCACTCGGTCACTGCGACGAAGGCGCGGAACACGGACTTTGTAAGTATCGAGCCAGACTACGAATTCTGTATCAACCAAAAAATATTGTTTACGCAAAACCACTTATTGGTTTTGGGATCTCTTTGTGTTGCGATTGTCCTTCTGTCTCTGACACTGCATCCTAGCCTACCTTCGATCTTATCGCACGTGTTATATCAGGCGCGGGTAGGTTAGGACGAGGAGTTCCTCCATGTTTCCACATACACTTGTGGCACTACATCTTATGAGCAGTTTATAGATCCCGACAATATTCGAAAGTTATCGCCGTTGTTGAAAATCCACGAGGACGACATCTTATATGAAATAATTAATAAGGAATTTTGATAATATGAAAATAATAATTGTATAATAATAATAAATATTTATAAAACACTTTTTTCATACATCTAAGGTAATCCTGGTAGCACTAAATTTATTTATAATCATATTTCTTCTAAGCTTCTCGATAGTAGACGGTAATAAGAGCTCAAGGGCACTCTTGGTATGAGACTATAACTCATATTAAGCTCCTTCCTCCGCATGTCCACGCCTACACCAATAATGGGAGAACATCCAGACGCAGAAATAAGAAGACCTGAAAGAGTTTAATGACCGGTGAATATTTTTTTTTGAAAGAAATCGTGATTCACATTATATTATTATATTGAAGTCAGGTAAAATACTACAATAACAAAGTCTAATTTAAAGTAACATTTACCGATTAAGAGCAAAGTTTTTAGTGAAAACATGTTTTCAAATTTTTTCATATCAAGAAATGTTTTGAGAATGAAAATTTCTCACATGTAACGGATTTTATATACAATTTCTCTTCTGTCAATATTTGAAATGTTATCAAGTAGTTTTTACGCTGATATAAATTGTTATTACGGCTTTACTTTGTGTTACGTTCGCTGATTTGTCTAATTTTATGATTAAAGTAAGACAAGGTCAAGTCAAGAACTCTTACCGGCGAATGCGGCGTATCCCATGTTTGAACGCGCTGATCTCGAGAACCACTGAACAAATTTACATGCGGTCTTCACAGTTATGATCTGCATCTCTCCAGGAAGATTTACTGATAATTGCTCTAATTTTTATAGAACCTAAGCATTAACAGTACTAGGACTGATTCAAGACGGGAAAACATTATCCAATACTGTCAAAAATGTCTGTTGTTCTTTCCCAATTTATTTTTAATTATATCAATGAAAAACAATATTTCATCCGAGCAAAGCCGGGCCAGATAATTTAAAATCTTGTTTGACTAGAAGACTAACTACATTTATTTTCGTCGAAACCCGACGCTATGTTAGCGTTTCTCTGAACAATTTGTACTGGCTTATTACTTGAAAATGTCACGGAAATTTGTGTTGAAACTATTATTATCATATATTATTATAAAATTCTCAACAACAAATTATGATCGATTTAATGATTTTAATATAATATACAATTGTTATTACTACAAACATTTCTAAGCATTTATATAAAGTGTCAAGTTATATTAAAATGTGTGTTAGGTGAGTTCTCGTTTATCTTGTATGTTTCGTCTCTGTAACGTTTGCCAAAGATAATCGGAAACAAATAAAATCGGAAAGTGCTCTGCGGAAGCGTTCAAAAATATCCTAATTCAATTTTAGAGAGCAGAATAAATATTACCCAGAATATATTAAATTAATCTGTCTCTCTCTCTCTAGTCGTTCTCTCATGACTGAGGATCGTAGTCATCAACAAGTGGTCTACACTTGGAGTGGACTATTTGTTTACATCGTCTTCTGTTCATCGCGGCCCTGACGACGGAGCTAAACCTCGGGGACCTGGAGTATTTTATTTGGTCGGTCCATCTGGTAGGAGATCGGCCTCGGGCTCGCTTGCCATTTGTGTTCCCAACTACGATCAATTTCTCCAGGCCTTCTTTACCCCTTCGTATTATGTGGCCAAAATACAAAAGAATTCGTTGGTGGCATATCGTGGACAGACGGGTTTTTATCTTGAGCTGTGAGAGGATCGACACATTTGTTCGCTTGGCCGTCCAAGGTATCCTCAACATACGCCTCCAGCACCACATCTCCAAGGCATCAATCCTCTGCCTCTCTCGAGCCCGTATCGTCCACGGCTCCACGCCATACAGAAAAATGGTGAATACCCAGGCACGTACCAACCGGATCTTGGTGTTAATAGTGATTCCCCTCTTTTTCCATATTTTGTTCAGGCGGGCAGGGGTTAAATTAATAATCACGCACAAAATAATTCGAATTAATGACGCTGCTAAGTGTTTTTATTTTTTTATTTGATAAAGTGACGAGACGAGTAAAACGTTCACCTGATGTTAAGTGCAACGTCTGCCCATAACAGATGCAATATTACGTAGAATATTTCTGTGTAGCACCACACTGCGCCTGTTACCCTGACACATAAGTTCTCAAGTCTCATATTCCTGTTAGTGATTACACTAGCTCTCAGTGCCCTTCAGACCGAAACACAGTAATGTTTCACACTACTGCTTCACGACAGAATAACTGGCCCTGGGGTGGTACCTACCTAGACGAATTCCTGCATAGGAATATTACCACCATTAAGTGTAAGTACTCTCTGTGTGGCTTTTTCGTTTTTATTTTTCATCCGTCGTCGTTTTTGCTCAGACACAGTGTCACCCTTGGTGAAACTACCACTGCAGGTTCTCGTAATGTTCCTCGACTGTTTATTGCACCGCTAACGATAACCATTTTATTAAAAATCGTTTATTAAATACCTTGGTATTGATTACAAGCGTCTTCATACTTTTGTTAGAAAAATACGTAAATAGCTAAGCAACGACAGTATTAAAAACTCTTTATTGATTACTGTCTTGCCCTGTGGAGTCAAGCTTTTACTAGGTTAACGTATAATATTTTTTTTATTTTGATTATTGTAACTACATAGTTCTGTGTAAATAATAATCCTTAAATAATTATATCATCACAGTAATAATTTATAAAACAGTTTTACTAATTATTGAATTTAAGCTTCGGTGTCGGGTGTCTGAGACAACAAGTGTTTATTTTTAAATGTCGTACTTTTAAATTAAGTATGGACGACAAAACGTCAAGGCATTATTGAAAAATAATAAATATTACACACAGATTTATTTCCGAAAATTAAAATAGTACATTTTCAATTTACAATTTGTATAAATACAAACATTTTTTTATTGTTTATATCGAGAAAACATTGTAGATCATGGACCTCTGTTCGGTGGGATCGGATTATATGCTATCTATTTCCGTTGAAGGCGTTATACCAGCTGCCGGAATACTATGCGAATGGTATGGGATGACGTTCGGTGATGTTTCTGAGAACGAAGTCACTCCATAGTTAGGAGAGATGTCAGGTGAAAAATTTGGTGAAGATTCATACACTGTCGCCCGACCCAGAGCAATGCAGTTCATAACGCAGATCAGTCCTGAAAAAAAAATTGTAATAAATTATAAATGTCTAATCGTTCTTTTGATTTTTTATAATGATTATATAATTATTATAACAGCAGTCTAATTTAAAGTGAATAAGTTCAACTATTTCCAGGTCCACTACGTCATTTTAGACTCTATCTCTTACTGGTAAGATAAAATAACGTGTGTTTAAATCAACAGTATATTAACGTCACTGTTTTGAATAAACTAGGAAAGTTGATTCACTTACCAACAAAGAACAACAAAGATTTGTAGATATCCATTGCTCGTGTTTCTTGGTGCGGTTTGTGAAGTTTTCGATTATAACGCACTATATATACTGACATTTTAATTTTATTGTTTATACGTCCACAATTTTAACGGTTCATGGAATTTCAAACACAAAATCATAATTATAAATGTTTTCATTGTTTTGCTTCTTTTTTCTATTAATACGCGTAGATTTTTCAAACAGTCTTAGATGAAAAGGTGCAAGTTATTTTTAAATCTGAGATACATCTAAGTGAGAACACGATTATACTTCAAACAACAAACAAATTCGCATGCTAAATATATAATCAAAAGTAGGTTCTATAAATAATTAAATCAGGATATTTTCGAAAGAAGCAAATTGAAACTAGACTGCGAACTAGAAGCTAGAACGCACCCTTGTCGGTGAGTACACGCAGTTGTAAAATATATACGTTGATAACTGTGTGCAAAATGAGTTAAAATAAGTCATTTCATTACAAGTTTGTTATGTTTAATGACCAAATTTCAGTCGCTTTTAAGGTAAGCTTTCTCCGAGTCATTATAATTAAGTTTTGATTGCTCTTTGGATCAAATATTAAATACTACATTACACCGTGTATTAATTTACACGGCCTCCGAGGCATCTTTCCATCGCATTACATTCTACGGATACCCGATGGCGCTCAGCGAACTGTGGAAAGAGCTATGTTCCTCTGCGAGTTAGACGATGACATCCATAGCAGAACTGGAGTAACCGGCATCACCCTTAAGATCAGCAAGATGAAGTGGCAATGGATCGGCCGTAGTTCGTAGAGCCGATAACTATTGGACGAAGAGAAGGATTCTGGAGTGGCACCGTCGTACCGCAGTGTAGTGCAAACATGGGGCATGTTCATCTGGAATGACGTAATGTAGTCTTTAACACTAACATCATTATAAATCTACTATCAATATAATGCAACAGCAATCAAAACGGCGTTTTTTTTTGTAAATACCGTTCAGCAATTGTTCATTGGCTGAATGCATAATAATGCAATATATTTTTAAATTAATTAAGTACAAGGTAATCCTCCATACACTAATTGAGGATAACCCCCCGCTCCAACCCCAACTTAAAATAACCGGCCAAGTGCGTGTCAGATATACGCATAGTTAAGGGTTACGCAGTGAAAATATCCCAAATCTCAAAAACTAGACAGTATATCTGATTCAGACCAATTTCTCTTGAAAGAGTTTTCTAGGTTCTAACATCCACCGTGCCGTTGAAAAGTGGGAAGGATGTTTCCCCTTACTTCTTACGAATTTAGAAGGGCATATCTCACTATTAAATTAAATAGTTATTTTGAAACTACGTAATCATTTTTCAACACTTATCTAACGATACCTCACACGCGTATATGTGCTGATTTTTTTTAACCCTTAGTTACATGGATAATGTGCCTCCTAAAGGGCACTGAAACTAGAGTGTAATTCAAGGCTATATGAGACTTAAGGAACAGAGTGCGATGAGCTCGGTATGGTGCTGCTCAGACCTCCCCAGTGCGAATTTCTGCGTGACGCAACTGTTATGGGCATGCGTGGCACTTACCATCAGGTAATGACCTAGTCGTCTCGTCACTTACTTCCATTACAAACAAAACGAATATGCCTCAATATTATTTTGTGTTAGTTTCATAAAAGACTTGACACTACAACCTTGCAAATGAAATTATCAAATAATTTGTTAACTGATATTCCCTGGTTAGTTTCAAAGAATACAATATGTCCTCCGTTTCGACATATAGGTTATTTAAGAAATACCATCACTCAATGCCATCGAGTTGGCGTCGCGGAATGTCGTAGGCTAGGACTTAAAATACCCAGACCGGAGACTAATAGAATATGCCAGCGAGGCATCCGAGGTAATTACTGTAAATACCCCCTAATTCAGTAGTGGACCTTGTCCAACAGTGGATTACTAGGAGTCTAATTGTGACGGTAAACAGATATATCATAAAAATAGATAAATATTCCTTGTTCATGTAAGCTTTAACTGAATGATTTACAAAGTCAACTAATATGAATCATCCGGTACATGTTCCGTCCATATAACACCGTATCGAGTGCTATACGTTACGGCTGACAACCGATTTGGTTTTACGATCCAGCGGACTGTTGGTTTGGCGAGGCACTTACTGCACCGGCATGTTTTTGCGTTCGGATTTGCATACGTGAATTAGAAATAACAGCCGAACATTAGTCTTATCGATTTTATTTCACGATTTCTGCGATTTATTTAAGATAGCAGAAAATTTTAGTTATAGATTATAACAAAAACATAGACTTGATATTCCGAATACAAAGTTAAGTTCCGGGAGCGCCGCTAAAAGTTTTTTTAAAAAGACAACTTATCGCTGCAACTGTTTAATTAAGATTTAATATTACAATATTTCTAACGTCTATTTATATTAAAATAAATGCTTACACTATATAATATTGTTTGTACTCTATAACATTCAGGCTTAACGGTAACCCGAAGCCAGGCTCTGACTTATCATAATATGAAAGAATAGGTCCAGCGTCGCCCGCACGCAGTGCAATGTGATGCTGCAAAACAAGGTGTCTTATCTTGCTGACTAGGAATTTGGTGTAAGGTTCTTAGCCATAGCAGGATATTATTCATGTCTTACAATAATACATGTCTTAAGTTACTAATCAACAAGTTGTTGTGTTAGGGCCAGGTGCAGGATGTGCTGACTGTATAACTACATCGAGACCTTACAACAGATAACTTGTTTGTTTATCAAATGTATTTATTTAGAACGCAAGATTTGACGCCGTTTGCCTACTGGTCGACCAAGAACGTATCACCACTACTTATTTGTGCAACGTATACAATTCGTATCGGGATTATAATTAGTTGTCCCCACTAATGTCACCTTTTCATAAGCAGCAAATGTGCAGTAAAGGTCGGAGACTAATGTGGGTTTTCCCTCTTTTACCATCTCTGCTTATTTCATTAGTAACAAAAGAGTTAAATTTTGTTTAAAGTTATTCTTAACAAAAAATATGTGTTACTGATATTTTTTTCATTCACCTTCAAAATACGAGTACATCATATTTTGCTAATTAGAGTTACTAAAATGTAATTTGATTTTCCTATTAATAGCTTTCTATTCTATAAGTCGAACACTGTTTAAAAGCTATCGTGATTATAAATTTTACTAGTTTGTTACAGCAGTTATTTTGTCATTAGGGTTTACTTTCGCGGTCACTTTTCGAGAGAATATTCACTTAGATTGCACTGTGTAATTTGATAAATTATGTTAAAAGAAATCATCGCCTTTCTGGAGAGCGAATTATTTTTATTAGGTCACGAGTTATTCTCGTACACCATGTAAGTACTGCATGCAGTGAACACGAGACTAAAACAATAACGACACATTCTAGTCACACTTGCGGCACTAATATATGAACCTGTTTTGTAGTAACTGTAAGATATCTCAGAAGTTCAATTACACCAGCGGAACGTCCTGGAAAGGATGTTCTGCTGGTGTAGGGGTACCTGAACATTTTTAGAATTTTTTCACTTACTGATGCGATTGTTGTATTTGTTTTTCTTAGCAAGTTTCGAAAATTGCTATGTAAATTTGCTAATGTTTCAATTTTTTTTTTAATATTTTATATCTGTATACAGGCAATATTTATTGTTCGTTTATTCGTTTAATGGAATAACGGTATCCTGTACATCAAGAGTAACGTCAGCTTCGTTATTTGATTCCGATACAAGCTGCGATAAGCAAGCGCCTATTCATTCATTAAATGCGCTTTGTCGTGAACAACGAGCTGCTAATTCAGGGTGCTAAATAAATTAACTCAGAGCACGCTACTGAACCCTACGACGAGACTCAATTGCCTTATTTAGACAACGATCGGTGTTTTTTTTTTAAAGCGTCCCTAAAATATTTCTTCCTTTTCCGGACAGTTTGTTAGTCTTTAACTAACAGTCAACAAGGAAAAATAACACATTTCATACAAACTAGAAAATCAATGTTATGCGTGTATCTTAAAAAATTGCTTTAACGTATATTCGAACTTAGGACTTACGACCTTAAGATAGTTACAAAAAGAATGTCAATGTAGAAGGTGTATATGTTTATATACTATTCAACTATACTTAGTTGAGATAGTCCTGCACGGAATGTCATTTGCAGCGCTTTATGAGTTTTCTTCATCATCATCATCATCATTTCAGCCTATCACTAGTCCGCTACTGGACATAGGCCTCTCCCAAAATGCCAAAATTTGTGGCTCTAATTTTGGGGGAATTTTGCCATAGTTGCCACGCTTGGCAGGCAGTTTGGCAACCGCAGTTTATTAATTCAGATGTTCCACTATGATGCTGCTGCCCATCTCCTGGTTTTCATTTTCCCTCTGTTGACTTTACGACACAGACGGGATGATATGGGCTGGTAGATTCTCTAAATAACACAAACCCGCTAAATATTTATTATTATATTCTTAGGTGCAATAAAGATGAACAACGAGATTACACTTAGTTGTCTATGTAGATAACCTTTAGGTGGGTCAAGCAGTAGTGTGCAAACCTTTCTCTGTTGCGATTTGAAGTGGTTATAAATAGTTAAAATTAAACGCGATAAAATCCGTAAAAAATAGATTTATTTAAATGTGTAGTATTCGCGTAAATAAAAGAAAACATGTCATCAAGTAGTTTTACGCTGATATAAATTGTTATTACGGCTTTAATTTGTGTTTCGTTCGCTGATTAGTCTAATTTTATGATTAAAGTAAGACAAGATCAAGTCAACAACTCTTACCGGCGAATGCGGCGTATCATATGCTTAACCGCGCTGATCTCGGGAACCGCTAAACGAATTTGCACGCGGTCTTCACAACTGCCAACTCGGTTAGAACGGTGGTTGACCGATTGGTTTAAGCGCTACGGGTCGCGGGTTCGATTCTAGTTTAAATAATTATCTTGTATCGAAATCCTAATGTGGAGCAAAGTCTCTTATTTAAATAAAACTATTTTTACGGATTTTATCGCGTTTAATTTATAACTATTGCCCCCCCGTGACCTTGGGTGCTGTAAAGCGCCCGAAACGTCGTTATAAATCAGTTTAAATTAAACGCCATAAAGTAAAAAATTGTTTTATTTAAATGTGTAGTATTCGCGTAAATAAAAGAAAACATTAGATGATTTTTATTTATATAGAACAGAAGAGAAATAAGAAAGAAGAAGAAATAAGATAGAAGAAGAAGATAGAAAAAGCGAAAAAAGGTTTTTATTGTACTAGGAATCGCTCCACACCGTAACATTTTTTTAATTTCTCAAATTTAACAACTGCACCCGATGAAAGGCGCTGTATTTTGGTAAACTTAAAAGTAAACTATCCGTGGTGCCTTCCCAACTTACAAACAATCGTGTTTTAATTGCCAAGTAAACTTTTGATATTTGTTTTACAAGATAGATCTATAACATAATCTAAACATTTATTAAACGCAAATAAGGCCCAAAATGTGCGACATTTTGATCGAATAATTGTTACGTATAAGTGTGTTCGTTAAGTTATATAGAAGTTACATAAATATTACACTATTACACGACCGACTGTTCGGTTAGCTGTGGGTTATTTTGAGTCACTTATAAGTTACATAACAGTTAGATTGACATTAAAAAATTACCAAAACGTTATACTTTACCAAACTAAGACAAAATGACGACTTTTTTATTCTATGTTATTAAATTAAACAAAAAGTTGTGAAAAAATTCCTAGATTTAAAACGGTTAAACCAGCTTTGTGCTAATACTGACACTGCATTAGGTCCATAAACGTCACAATATTGGCACTGCGTTGCATTTTTTCCTTTTTGCAATAAAATGTCAAAATGTATAAAATTTCTCCATATTAGATTCACTCATTTTGACTGAAAGAAAAACAAAAGAAAAATAACTGGAAACAACATTTTACTAATTTGTTTCTTTCTTTGAAATGTAACCTTTTTAATGTCCACAAATCCTGCCAAATATAAATAGTACAGACAAAGACATTTTATTACAAGTTTAAACATACTATATGCGAAGAAACCAAAAACTTTCATCTGTCTTCTTTATTTATAAAGCGCCCACTTTACTACACTTACAAAACAAAACTTAACTTCGACGCTGCAGAACCTGGGTTCGAATCCCGACTGGAGCTAACATTTGTCCAAAAACATAAATCGTTCATCTGGTCTGGTCGAGTTCCGCATGTGAAATTTATAAATGTAAAACATACTCTTGATATCGCTTTTTTTAAAATGGCACCCACTTACAATATAAATTTTTAATGATTTAGGAAAGCTGTATGTACTAGGTACGTATTTATTTATTTACTTATTATTACATTAGACAATAGATGTCAAGTTAGAAGGCAGAGTAGAATATCACCTATTTCTTCCCTACTGAGGTGTCGTAAGAGGCGACTAAGCTATTGTACGGACAGCCTTCATTCGTGCAGAATAACACCACAATATGCAATGCTGTTACTATACTGCTCGTGAAAACGCAATGAGTATTTTTTTTTGACTCTTACTTAAATGGCAGCTACGTGGTTCACCACCCGTACTTCTTGTTTGCCGCGGGGCGAAAACAGAGTTATGTGTGTTACTACTTTAGGTCTACCAACAATGTTACACAGTCTAATCAAATAATAAGAGGCCTAGAAGCTTAAAAATCAAATCATGTACCTATGAATTTTAAAAATAAAATCATGCACCTTTGTGATGTATCTATGAATAAAACATATTCTATTGTGTCATAGAACTTAATGCCCCTTTGACCCTTTTAGAGAACACAAATGTCAAATATTTACCGCGTATAGATCGCGTGGCCTAGTGGTCAGAGTACCTGACTTCTAAGCCGCGGGTCCTGGGTTCGAATCCCAGCCGGAGCCAACATTTGTGCTAAAACATAAATTGTTGGTTTCCGGGTCTGGTTGTGTTGTGATTGTCCCCATGTTTCTGACACTGCATCCTAGCCTACCTCCGATCTTATCGCATCAGCGTTACATCGGGCGCGGGTAGGTTGGGACGAGTGAGTGCCTCTGTGTTTGCGCGTACACTTGTGGCACTATAATACCTCCTGCGCAGTTGATGGCTCCCGACAGTAGACGGAAGTTGTCGCCGTGGTCGAAATCGGCTAGGAGAACATCATTCACACGTATATTCGAAAAGCATAATCATTGGCACCGATTTAAGATTGATTAGTTTCGTCGCATGTGCGAGTGACCATTATTTGTTCCACGCGATAGATTAGTCGCTCCCGTTCTCAGGGCAGCTCGTTTGTTCAATTATAGCACATTATTTTTGTGAGAATCTGCACAGTACTCTGACTCGTCGATCCTGTGATAATGTGTTTTTAAAAACAAAGCCCCGCAGCATCATTTCTCCTGTATTGTGGGTGCGTTTGACGAACATAAATTTCACATCCACAACAGAATCGGACCCGAAAACCAACAATTTGTGTTTTTGAACAAATGTCGGCTCCGGCCGGGCCCAGGACCCACGGCGTAGAAGTCAGCTACTCTGACTACTAAGTCACGCGGTCATCGCGTAGGTATTCGTTCTACGACTCACAAGAAGGTATTCGTCTTGTGAAATATAGGCATTGGCTTCAAATATTTGTTGGCGATGGAAACTGAAATAATGTCTTCAGTCTGAATATAAAAAAAATATATTTATATTTGGTAACAGGGGACGAAGTAAACTTTATTAAGCAACTTTTAAATGCAATTTTATGTAGTAGCCATTTCGCAGACGTTGCGTCAAGTTTTAACGTTACAGAAAGAGGCATATATATACGAACTGGAATCGACCTTGATGCACTTCATCGTACTGAACCCTGAATGCACACACCTCTAAGCCACTGTGGAATGTGGTTGCCTAATCGTCGTTTCAGGTTTGAAGCACTAAAAGTTCCATCATACTGATTTTATGCATATAATTGATCATAAAATTGTATGTGGTGAATACTTATGTTTCAACTTCTTATGGTTTTGATTTCCGCATGGAACATGTATTTGTATGACCTACAGATAGTTGTTCCGGGACTGGATGTTTATGACTGCAATTTATGTTTGTAAACTCTCACAGCAGAGAAGAAATCCTAGTGAGGAGCAACGTTTTAAAAAGCCAAGCTCCAATGCATATTTAGAGAAAATAAAATATACATAATGGATTTAAAATCTTCTACAGTGGCTGTATGAACGCTCAACGTATTTAATAAATCATAGTGCTAAAAAATATACAATAAATAAATTAAACATTTTTTTTATTTGATAAAGTGTCAAGACGAGCAAAACGTTCACATGATGGTAAGTGCAACATTTGCCGACCATAACAGATGCTGTGTTACTCTGAAAATTTCTGTGTAGCACCAAACTGCGCCCGTCACCCTGAGCCATAAGTTTTTAATTCCCGTATGCCCAGTGATTACGCTAGCTCTCAGTGCCCTTCAGACCGAAACACAGTAATGTTTGCACACTACTACAGAACAACTGGCCCTGGGGTGGTACCTACCTATACTGATTCCTGCATAATGCATCCTAAGTATCGTATAAAAACGCTTTTAAAATGTACTATTTTCATTTCATTCCATTTTGGGGACAGAAAACGAACATGTTATAATGTATTAGTACTATGCTACAGAAAATACAAGATTTTTTATGAACTAGAAATATATTTTTATTAGCAGAGCGAGACATGTTTTTGAAAACATTCTTTTGTTAACATTTGATAGCCAACAAAGCGTTTCAATTTAGTGACGACACTTAAAAACAAACTAAACTGGCGATCATGCGAAAATTAATCTTATTTCTAGATCCTCAAATATATTTTTATGAAAACTATAACCAGCAGTGGCAAGGTATATAAAGAATGATACGAATCACTTTATGTATTTCCGAAGCACGGCTTGCAGATTCGAGTCAATATGAATTTTCTAGTTTTTCCAATAGTTATTTTTTTGTTTGGTGAGTACATATTAAACTTGTAACGGTTTTAGTATTCCTCTCTAGATAGAAAACAAGTATACATTATACGAAATTCAACCTGCTGTAGTGGTCAAGTACAGGTTTATAGCAACGTTAGCGTTGGTAGGCCTCACTTTATCGTATCTGATGAATAATTGCATCTTTATATGATCGAATGCTTTATATTTCCTTTTACCAGTACGTTACCTTTTACAGTAGTTGTAAATATTTTATATATTAACACATTCCCTGTTTGCAGAAGCACTTCACGTCACGTCAGAAGCATTCAACGGCTATGCGAGTGGCACTCCTTGCCCTGCTTTTTACATGGCTGCTAACCCTTACGCACAGAACAATATTAATCCAGCCCATACACAAAGTTTGCCTGCATCGTATTTACTGCAATTAAATATGGGCGATAAATTTAAGGAGCAAATTCCTGGCAATGGTAGGTAGTAAGTGTGAAATAGTATAATAAAAAAGTAAAGTCTCAGCCCACAAACATCCTGCTCTTGAGGGGGTCTCCCCCTCTCAGTTTTTAAGTGATTTTTGGAGCGGAGCTCCATGCGGGCTAACGGACTTATCGTGTCAGAGAACAATTTCAGAGGTGCCAGCAACGGGGCTCGAACTCAGGTCACTCGCGTATTGTGAAATTTAAAACTAGTCGTCCGGCCCCTAATCTACCACGGATCATTATTTTTAGCTAGAAATTTTATAACGATACAATTTATTGATTTAGTAACTACTTTAGTAGCTACGATTATTGACTATGGCGACAACTTTCGAATACTGTCGGAAACTATCAACTGCGCTGGTGATATAATAGTGCCGTAAGTGTACGTGTAAACACAGAGGCAATCACTCGACCAACCTACCCGCGCTCTATGTAACGCTCATGCGAGATGATTGAAGGTGGTCTAGGACGTATTGTCAGAAATTCGGTGACAACCACATCACAACCAGGCCCGAAAGCCAACAAATTGTGTTTTTGCACAACTTGGCACAACCTGGCTTCGACTGGGATTCGAAAACAAGACCTGCCGCGTAAAGTCAGATTTCCTAACCAATAGGCCACGCGGTTCGCTGTTTACTGTCTGCAGTACTTCCGAGATCATTACAAAATCGCCTGACAGACACTTAATTTTCGAGATAATTATTTCGCCAGTCGTCGAACAGTAAGTACCAGTACTGTGGTCAGCAGTTCGCGTACCATATTCGTTGTCTACGGCAACTCCTCTCTTTTGTAAGAGACTTAGATTAAATTAAAGTACATGAAACTTAGATTATTAAGTGTCAATTATCGCCGCACGAAAAAGCTCATGTACGAGCTTTTTCGTGCGGCGATAATTGACAGTAACATTTTACTAATGTGTCACAGGTAATGCACCAGCCCCACCACAAATAAATCAGCCTCCAATCCATCCAATCACATGTTTCGGATCCAAGGATGACGAAAGGTCGAAATTGTTTGCAAGGCTCTTCAGTCTACCAGGCGCAGTCGCCGATTCTCTACTTTGCGGAGGGATAACAATTTGAGCAATTTAAAAAAAAAAATCGAATTTATTTTTAATTTTACTTTGTCCTGTATGACATGATACCTTATTACTTACGCATTGACAGTTCGACCCTTCTCGGTAACGTTCTGTTCTCAGCGTGCGGTACCTTAAAGTTGCAGCCTAAAGGTTTGTAGCCTAAGATTTTCCTTAATAAACAGATTATCTCGTGCAACGCCTGCTCATAAAAAATGGCGTATCGTTCAGAACATGTTTGTGTGACACTGCAATTCGCCCATCCCCCGGAGACATCGGTTCTCAATTCATATTATTACCAGTTATACTTCAGATCGAAGCAGCATAATTTTTGCACACTGATTCTTCACCGCAGATTAACTAACTTGCCTTGCGGTGGTACCTACCTAGTCGGATTCCTGAATAGGAGTTCCAGTGTAAACGACAAACAAAACACCGCTAGTTTTCTATTTCGGTAAAGAAAACAGTTATTGCTGTCAGCAATAAGACCGCCTATTGTTCGCTCTTATTGTATTATTTTTTTGTTTTTACTTTTGTGTTATTTCTTTTACGTATGAGATTTGCAATAAGGAATATAAATAATTTTATTTAATAAAAAAAACTGGAGACTCGATTACTGTCAAAATGGCATTCTCTTGCAGTCCTCGAAGATGACAACGCACTGTCATCCGGATCGATTGACGAGGTCGGATATCGGTGTCTATAGCGAATAGTGACCACTTGATATCAGGTATACGGAGAGCTCTTTTGTCACACTAATTTGTATTACCTAAGAATGATATTATCACTAACTATTCGATACTGACTCCTTCAGCGAAGTTGTGAAACTTTGCTCTTGTGTCTAGAAATGCAATGCCAGCGTACATTAATATTAAAACGAAGTGCTTAAGCTGCAACATACGATGTTCCGTATAAATTAAAAGTAGCACTTATTTCCTAAAGGTGTAGAGGATTATAAATTAAGATTATAACATGTACGTCATAAATCCTGCCTAAAAACTGAAAGCGGAGGATTTATAATTATCACTATACAATCCCATTTATTTATCTAAAACTAAAGTCACTCGGTCTAGTTGCTTGTGTTCGCTTGTGACAAAATAAAAATAAAAGAATTTTTACGAAAATCTTGAGTCTAAGACATTTTTACTTATCATCAAAAAGCGTATAAAACATTAATTTTGTTATTATATGTATATGTATATGGACTATATCAAAAATAGGGTAATAAAATTTTTGACTTTGTTTCCTATATTTGTAAAATACCAATTTGAGCCCTAACTCAATTTGAAGTAGTCATTCAATTTCAGTTACATCATGTTATGTGAAGTTAGCAACTGACTTTACAATAATATATTTCTATGACTTCTAATCGATTGTACCAGGTTTGTACCGGATTGTACCGCTTTTTAAATCGTTTGTACCTCAAAGGGGTAGGAGATATAGGGGTGCAAAAATTCTGAAAATGTGGGATGATCTCAAAATAAAGTTTTATGACTTCTGATCGTTTGTACCGGACTCTCAAACGGACGGATTTTCAAATTTTAGCACCCCTATATCTCTTTTTGATCTTTTTTGATTTTAATAGCGGTACAATCCGGTTGGAGCCCGGTACAAACGAACAGAAGTCATAAAACTTTATTTTGAGATGATCCCACATTTTCAGAATTTTCGCACCCCTATATCTCCTACCCCTTTGAGGTACAAACGATTTTAATAGCGGTAAAATCCGGTTGGAACCCGGTACAAACGAACAGAAGTCATAAAACTTTATTTTGAGATCATCCCACATTTTTAGAATTTTTGCAACCCTGTATCTCCTACCCCTTTGAGGTACAAACGATTTTAATAGCGGTACAATCCGGTTGAAACCCGGTACAAATGAACTGAATTCATAAAACTTTATTTTGAGATCATCCCACATTTTCAGAACTTTTGCACCCCTATATCTCCTACCCCTTTGAGGTACAAACGATTTTAATAGCGGTAAAATCCGGTTGGAACCCGGTACAAACGAACTCAATTCATAAAACTTTATTTTGAGATCATCCCACATTTTCAGAATTTTTGCAACCCTGTATCTCCTACCCCTTTGAGGTACAAACGATTTTAATAGCGGTACAATCCGGTTGGAACTCGGTACAAACGAACAGAAGTCATAAAACTATATTTTGAGATCATCCCACATTTTCAGAATTCACGCACCCCTATAACTCCTACCCCATTGAGGTTCAAACGATTTTAATAGCAGTACAATCCGGTTGGAGTCCGGTATAAACAAACAGAAGTCATAAAACTTTATGTTGAGATCATCCCACATTTTCAGAATTTTCGCACCCCTATATCTCCTACCCCTTTGAGGTACAAACGATTTTAATAGCGGTACAATTCGGTTGGAACCCGGTACAAACGAACTGAATTTATAAAACTTTATTTTGAGAATATCCCACATTTTCAGAATATTTGCACCCCTGTATCTCCTACCCCTTTGAGGTACAAACGATTTTAATAGCGGTATAATCCAGTTGGAACTCGGTACAAACGAACTGAATTCATAAAACTTTATTTTGAGATCATCCCACATTTTCAGAATTTTTGCACCCCTATATCTCCTACCCCTTTGAGGTACAAGCGATTTTAATAGCGGTACAATCCGGTTGGAGCCCGGTACAAATGAACAGAAGTCATAAAACTTTATTTTGAGATTATGCTACATTTTCAAATTTTTGCACTCCTATATCTCCTGCCCCTTTGAGGTACAAACGATTTAAAAAGCGGTACAATCCGGTACAAACCTGGTACAATCGATTAGAAGTCATAAAAATGTATTATTGTAAAGTCAGTTGCTAACTTCACGTAGGTAATTAAATGATATTCACGCCTATAAAATTATATTTAATTGTGTGGCGATATGACGCTAATGTATTTCACACTTCGCTTCAGCCAATCACTAGTCCACTGCTATATCTCGGCCTCCACCGCAGATTGCCACAAAAGTTCTAATTTTGCTATAGTTGCCACGCTTGGCAGGCGGGTAGGCAACCGCTGTTTATTTATTCAGACGCTGCAGAAAGATGCTGCTGCCCATCTTCTGGTTTTTATTGGCCCTCTGTCGACTTTTACGACACCCACGGGATGTGATGGGGGTAGATACTCTTAAGCCTCCACCACACGACAATGGATGGAATTAATTGAATGCTAATGGATTTAATTACAGTCATTATACATCAATTTTACCGTTAATTATCATTATTTTATCCTATAAATAAATCGGTTTCAAATTATGAGTGTTAATGCAGTAGAGAGAGAGAAGAGATAAAGAGATAGATAGAGACGGACCAAAAATAATAATTAAAAGCTGAAGGTACCCCAGGTTAACTATGACATCAGGACATCTGTCACCTCAGTTCTCCCGTGACCATGGGTGCTGTAAAGCACTCGAAACGTCGGGTTATAAATAGTAAAAAATTAAACGCGATAAAATCCGTAAACTTAGTTTCATTTAAATGTGTAGTGTTCGCGTAAATATAAGAAATCATTACTCTACGACTTTTAAGTTTTGGTACAGAATAAATTGTTTAAATTTATTAAACGGTGTCAGTTCAGAAACTTATATATGCAGAGGGTTTTGAAGCAAGATTATTAACAGAAGAAGAAGTAGAAGTAACTTTTTTAAAGTTTCATACCACTGTTTGGTTCCTGAATAATAAAAAATTTATGACTCGGAGTATTACAAAAATAAGCGTCAACTAAATTTCGAATCCAATATTCAGAAAATTCCGACTGAGACTGAGACACGCGTGTTTTAACTAATATCGTCATCAGTATAAGCCTGTTAATACGTGTAGGTGGGTTGGCCAGACGCTGAGCACCTTCGACGACGCTGCCGGTTTCTTATTTTTTCAGGACGGTTATTCCGTCGCCTACCGGGAGCAATGAGATTTTCTAGGCCTTCTCTTTGACATACATTTGATACACACAGAACGAAACGGAGTTGTAT
The DNA here is from genome assembly GCA_019845155.1 of Luehdorfia chinensis. Classification (NCBI taxonomy): domain Eukaryota; kingdom Metazoa; phylum Arthropoda; class Insecta; order Lepidoptera; family Papilionidae; genus Luehdorfia; species Luehdorfia chinensis. The sequence continues at coordinate 61,675 of JAHVAK010000036.1, read as the reverse complement.
ATTTTCTTACACTGTTACCACACGATAAACTTTTAACTTACAGTAATTTGTCTAAGACAATTCTAAATCATAATTTGACTAAATCCTTAACAAACCTGGAGTCCAGACAAACTTTTAAAATGACATTAAATCTTGCTTCAAAACCCTCTGCATATATAAGTTTCTGAACTGACACCGTTTAATAAATTTAAACAAATTATTCTGTCCCAAAACTTAAAAGTCGTAGAGTAATGATTTCTTATATTTACGCGAACACTACACATTTAAATGAAACTAAGTTTACGGATTTTATCGCGTTTAATTTTTTACTATTTATAACCCGACGTTTCGAGTGCTTTACAGCACCCATGGTCACGGGAGAACTGAGGTGACAGATGTCCTGATGTCATAGTTAACCTGGGGTACCTTCAGCTTTTAATTATTATTTTTGGTCCGTCTCTATCTATCTCTTTATCTCTTCTCTCTCTCTCTATTTGATAAACCACAGATCCTTGCAAAAGAACACCGATTCCTACCAAGGATGATTCGCGAGGCTATTGAAATCAAAAAACATCCTAATTTCAATAGAGAATATGGTTGGGTATCACCACCAGCTTGGGATCCAATAATAAATAAAATTAAATCAAAAACCAAGCATACCACTGCAAGACTTCAAGACACAGTTAGCTCTTTCTGCGTAGATCGGACCAAAAATAATAATTAGAAGCTGAAGGTACCCCAGGTTAACTATGACATCAGGACCTCTGTCACCTCAGTCCTCCCGTGACAATGGGTGCTGTAAAGCACTCGAAACGTCGGGTTATAAATAGTAAAAAATTAAACGCGATAAAATCCGTAAACTTAGTTTCATTTAAAAGTCGTAGAGTAACTAAGTCTCCGTGAGCATGTACATTCTTAAAATATGGGACATATCTCATCAGGGACATAGAAGATCGGAAATTAATTCCTCCCAATATGATTTACTACCACAATGTTCCCTTAATACGGGCTATTAAGGCGTCATTCTAAATTATATTATTAGGTACTTACATATGAAATTAACTTTTTGTCGTACTGGCCACTTTTGTCTGAATAATATCCTCTTTGGTTAAGAATACTTTGATTATTTTTAAAGAACGAAATATTTGAGTTCGAAAAAATTCATTTATTTGTTTTTTCCTCATTAGTTTTTTCTTTGGCGTCGCTCATCTCGCACAATGGAAAACTTGAAATATCGCTTTATTTACGAGTACGAGTTCTACCGTGCCACCAGTGCTACAGAAACAGCTCGAAGGATTAACGATTTGTATGGCGCTAGTGTCACAAAAGAGAACACATTACGTTTTTGGTTCCAACGTTTTCGTTCTGGAAATTTCGACCTTCAGAACAAGCCCCGTGGACGGCCCGAGACCAAAGTGGATAATGAAGAATTAAAGGCTATTGTGGAAGCGGATCAATCACAAACCACTTCAGAGCTAGCTGCAGGCTTCGCTGTGAGTGACAAAACTGTTTTAATCCACTTGAAGCAAACAGGGAAAGTAAAAAATCTTGAACGGTGGGCACTTCATAAATTGAGTGAAGCAAACCAGCAAACACGCGTCGACTGCTGCGTTACATTGCTCAACCGGAACATTAATGAAGGGATTTTAAATCGCATCATTACCTGCGATGAAAAGTGGATCCAGTACGATAGTCGGAAGTGCTCGTCGCAATGGCTGAACCATGGAGTACCAGCCAAATCCTGCCCCAAACGAAAATTTACTCAGAAAAAATTAAAGCACCAGCTGATTAGTGACCGCCGGAGGTTTCCGTCAGGGTCGCTCAGCTGGTGATCTTCTAGTCTACCTTACGCATCGATGGGCGGAGGCTGTCGAGAGGGGGAGGCCCCGGCAGTTAGTTTGGACATAGCGAAAGCCTTTGATCGGGTTTGGCACAAAGCGCTTCTCTCGAAGCTTCCTTCCTATGGGCTTCCCGAGAAATTATGCAATTGGGTCACCAGTTTCCTCGCAGACCGGAGCATCAAGGTCGTAGTAGACGGTGCATGCTCGGACTCCAAGTCTGTGGGTGCTGGTGTTCCACAAGGCTGCGTGCTGTCGCCAACCCTGTTTCTTCTGCATATCAATGATATGTTACAAATTAGTAACATTCATTGCTATGCAGACGACAGTACTGGTGATGCCTTGTACACCGGCCGTGCTAATATTTCTCGGGAACACGTCGACGAGTGCCGGAACAAACTTGTGTCTGAAGTCGAGATTTTGTTAGACAAAATCTCAGACTGGGGCCGACTAAACTTAGTCCAGTTTAACCCAAATAAGACACAGGTTTGCGCGTTTACCGCTAAAAAGAAACCCTTCATCGTAGCACCTCGTTTTGGAAGCACTCCCCTCGTTGCCTCAGCCAGCATCGGAATTCTTGGCGTAGACATATCGAATGACGTTCAGTTTCTCGGTCACTTGGAAGGGAAGGCCAAATTGGCTTCTAAAAAGCTTGACGTGCTCAGTAGAGCGGGACAGTAGTTCATGCCGGTCCACCGCTTGCAACTTTACAAGGCGCAGGTTCGGCCGCACATGGAGTACTGTTCTCATCTTTGGGCGGGGGCACCCCAGTGCCAGCTCCTTCCTTTTGACCGTATTCAACGAAGAGCGGCTCGAATCGCCGACGACCAGGTTCTTTCCGATCGGCTTGATACACTGGGCTTGATACACTGGCCTTGCGAAGAGATATTGAATCTCTTTGCATTTTTTACAGGATTTACAACGGGGAGTGTTCCGAGGAATTGTTCGGAATAATTCCAGCCGCTGGTTTTCACCATCGCACTTTGCGGCAGAACACAAAATTCCATCGTCACCACCTGGATGGTTGGCATTCCACCACAGTGCGTTTTTCGCGGAATTTTCTGCCACGCACTACCACTCTATGGAATCGGCTGCCGCCGGCGGTTTTTCCGGACCGATATGACTTAGGGACCTTCAAGAAAAGAGCCTATTTCTTCCTCAAAGGCCGGCAACGCACCCGCGATTCCTCTGGTGTTGCGGTTGTTCATGGGCGGTGGTGATCACTTACCATCAGGTGAGCCACTTGCTCGTTTGCCCCCTCTCCTATAAAAAGAAAATTGCTAATCATTCACAACATTTTTTTAAAATATTATATATCTACGAAAGGAAATGGTAAATGTTCATGTTTTGAAGTAACGACATTCTTTCAAATCAAGAACATCGTTATTTGTGACACTTCCGATATGAGCCGCTATAAGCAATCATGTCTATTAATTAATTAAATGCGCTTTGTCGTGACCAACGAGCTGCTAATTCACAATGCTAAATAAATTAACTCAGAACACGCAACTAAGCCTAGCGGCGACGCTTAAATCGACAGAACATCACTGGGTCATTTATTCTGTTTTTTTTTTAAAGCGGTCTTCAAATATTTCTCACTTATCGATATTTTTGACTCGTTATTGACTGCTTAAAAACACATACATTTATCATTGTGTCCTGCAGTCTGTTACATATCAACATTAGTTGAGTTGCCTGGACTTAGAGACACCAGTTTAGAGGCCAATCGTGCGACAATGATCGAATCAGCAGTGGTCTTCAGGATTATGGTAGGGGACACATTAGTCGTTAAGTTCAAGCTTAAAGTGAGTGAGAAGAAAAACGGTCTCACCGCGTATCGTACTTGAACTGAACTGCAGTCATTACAATCTTTTATATGTGTGTCATTATATGGACTTTACGTAATTGACAAAGCCAAAGCTCGAGCATTATATTTGAATTGAATTGTGAAAGTTAGACGTAATTATACAGTGAAATACGAGACATTGAGGTTACATTGTAGCAGTAAAACATACAGACGGGAATTCAATTTCGACCTCCTTGAGCGTTCATCTTTTTATACGGCGTAGTGGCTGCGTAGCACTCAAAACGAGTTCCTGCTTATTATTAAAGAGTATAGAGTATTTACATACAATTAAAGAAACATTTTTATTGTAATTTTATAATTAAATTGTTTTGTAATTGAATAGATAAGGTCTCTTGGATATATCTTATATGTTTTAGAATAAATTTAAGGCACTCATATATGTAATATTATCCCAAGAAAAATTAAAATTGAAATTATGAAATTTCATTACTGGGATTTGTCCTCATATATATATATATATATATTTATTATTTTCGCTAATTTTTCTTAAACGTAAAATACGCTATTATAGATAATATATCATTACAGTATCATATGAGCACAGTAGCAAGATGACGTTTAAGTACTTGTTTTTAAAGCTGTAGCCAACACAGGATTCGGACGAGCGTACTGAAAAGCGAGAGCCAGCGAGCTTTAATTTATTACTGCGCCTGGGTTCGAAACCCAGTGCAGGTGCTATTCAATATTAAAATTACAATTTCAAGTACATACTTATCGCTAGCTCGGCGATAAATCATTAATTAAACGTAGATGCATTTCCATATAAATATACCTCTATATTTTTATTGAAAGTAAGTGCTAGTTGTTCACCTGATTATCAGTACCAAATCTGCCCACAACAGTTGCGATCTCATCCAGAACTTTGCAATCTGATTTCAGAATGTTCCGTGTAGCACAATGCTTAATGGTAACATCAAACAAACAAACCGACTATTGCATAATTTGCTTGCACAGATACTTTCATGAAATTTTAGCTCATATATCCATAAACGTAATCTTTATAACAAGGTACACAAAAAAATTATCCTCTCGGCAAGGGTTCTTGAACAAAATGTCTGTCTGCCCCGACCTCTCGCTATACGTCTAAATTATCCACTCGTTATATTATTAACCCAGCCATTGCAATGAAATGTGATAAAGATATAATAGTTCACACCTCACAAGTTTCATTAAATAATAAAGAGCTTAAAATATGGCGACTGTGTGGTTTATTAGTCAGAGTACTGGAATTCTATGCCGTGGGTCCTGAATTCGAATCCCAGCCGTTCTCAAAGATCTGTGCAAAAACATAAATCGTTGGTCTACGAGTCTGGTTGTGATGTGTATGTGAAATTTATGTCTGTAAAACGCATATACGCTACAGGAGGAATTCTAGTGTGGGCAGTACACAGTAATGGTTGCACACAACTGCTTGACGTCAGAATAACTGACACTGCGGTGGTACCTACCTAGAGAGATTCCTGCACAGGAATCCTACCACTAATGATTTTTAAAAAATTATTGATCTTAATTATTATTAATAATCACTATTATTATACAACGTCTTCAAGTTGTTAACCGGATAGAAGTTGATATTGCCAAAGAAAAAGGGTAGCTCTCGCCAGATCGGATGGTCTGATCTGGGGAGGACGTCTCCTACGACTAGTAATATTTAGATTTTGTATATATACTTCGCATCTTTCGTGGCGACATAGATGTCGAAACACATTTTTTTTTTTATTTCATAAAAGTGACGGAACGAGCAAAACGTTCACCTGATGATAAGTGCAACGTCTGCCCATAACAAATGCTGTGTGACCCAGAAAATTTCTGTGTGACACCACACTGCGCCCGTCACCCTGAGACATCAGTTCTTAAGTCTCATATGCCCAGTGATTACGCTAGCTCTCAGTGCCCTTCAAACCGAAACACAGCAATGTTTGCACATTACTGCTTCACGGCAGAATAATTGGCCCTGGGGTGGTGCCTACCTAGACGGATTCCTGCATAGGAATCCTACCACCAGTACATTAGTGTGTAAACATTACTGTGAATCGATCTGATGGCTAGTGTAATTAATGGGCTTATGAGACTTAAGAACAGATGTCTAAGGATGATGGTGCCACACAGAAATGTTCAGGGTGACTCAGCGTTTTTTATGGCCAGACGATGCACTTACCATCCGGTGAACATTTTGCTCGTCTCGTCATTTTCTCGTATAAAAAATACGAACATTTTCCTATGTTGATTTTTTGTAAATTGTGAAGCACAGATGACCATAAGAGATGAAATGGCTTGAAAAATATTTTTCTGTTATGCCACTTTAAGGTCGGCTTAACTTTAACACTTTGGGATAGTAACAAATACATGAAGTAGCTACAAGTGTATATGTCGCTAATTTACAGATTATAACACAAAACACTTCGCTCTTAGTGAGGAAATCAATCTGCAATGTGAAACAGATATCAACAAGTGGTCGCGTTTTTCGACGGAACCTTCCATATTATTTCACGATCAGTGAAATAAATTACATAGGAGTGTGGCCCAGTGGAAAGAGTACCTTATTTCTACGTCGCGGGTTTTAGGTTTAAATCCAGTCCGTACATCATCATTTCATCATTTCAGCCTATCACTGCTGAACGTAGGCCTCCCCAATAGATTGCTACAAAGTTTGTAGCTTTCATTTTGGGGGTAAATTTGCCACGCTTGGCAGGCGGTTTGGCAACCGCAGTTTATTTATTCTGATGTTCCAGGTAGATGCTGCTGCCCATATTCTGGTTTTATTTTCCTTCTGTCGTCTTTTACGACACCCACGGGATGAGATGCTGTGGTACATTCTCTTAAGCTGCTACCACACAGATTCGTTACCACACGAATCCGCTACCACACGAATCCGCTACCACACGGATAAAATATAAAGTACAATAACACAAATTGTTGATAGTCGGGTCTGTTGTAATCATCCCTCTCTCAGGCATTGCATCCTAGCATATCTCCGGTCTCATCACATGAGCGGCACGTCGAGCGCGGGTAGGTCAGGACGAGTGAGCGTGCCTCTGTGTTCAATGATTTGATTTTTTAGCTTTTTTTTTATTGATCTTACTGATTAGAAAACTACAATCGTTTGTAATAGGAATATTAACAGCTTATAAATATCTATACATACATAACGGCTTGGAACAAATCTCTTCAGATCATATTTACTTTAAACGAAACATTTCTTAAGGATTTTTGCTACAGACACCTGTATTTATGTAAGCAATGGAAATCTACCAACCCACAAAGTAGCAGTGTGGCAAACTAGGAAGGGATTCATAGGGATTATTAGGGTTTCGATAAGCAAGTGTTCAATTATTTTTAATTCTAATACGGTTACATTGAAACTCACATTTACCGAATTAGATCGCAGAAAGTCATCCAATATTTCTGCTACTAAACACGTTCAGCAAACTACAAAATCAGAGTCGATCCGCCGAGCGTTCCAACTGCGCGTATATCTTTCCGCATTCAAAAACCAACAAACTATGATTAAACGTGACATATTCAACTCGGGGAACTCCGAGTTTGTAAATATGAAAAAAAAATGTGCAGGTTATATCCAACCAACAATATGTTAGTATAGACAAAGAAAACCAAAAGAAAACAGAAAGGAAGAAACGCTTATTCACTGCTGCAACAAAACAAAAATAATTACATAATTAGGAACAACCAAAACAAAGAAAAAGTAAAAATAATGTTAAACAATATAAACATTAAATTTATGATATATGCTGATTTATATGTACTAACTGAGCTAAAAGTGGGTTGCAGCAACGAAAAGGCAACCGACTCAGCATATTGCTACAGCAACAATGTTACCCATTTTCGTGCACAATAATGTAACAACATAGTTCTTTTTTAAAGTGCCCTGTTATATTAAGGTTTTCCTAAAAAAAGTCTACAGCATACTTTATATGCATAAATGAAAATTATGTTGTGGCAAATTTCTGGTAAAGGACAATTATCCATGAATTTATGATCGCTCAATGTGCCTTATCGTGTCTTAAGCTGTGTCTGGGGTATAAGATATACACAGAAATAAAAACAAGATCATCTTCAGTTTCAATAAACATTGACCATTACCATGAAATATATTTACAAGTTTATATATTTGTCTAGGCTTCATCTCTATCAGGCCGTTAAACATTATTAGATTGTAAACATTCTCAACGTATATATCACCCAATTGTGTTAAATATTACGGTTGAATATCGAGTGTTATTCAAATTCATGTTCAAATAACATCAGAACACCAGACACATAATTAAAAATTAATGTTTTTGCACACATTTGTAACTTCTTTTTACCTTTAAAATATGCTCTGCACTTTATAAGAGATCACTCAGAGATTCCGTGTTTTTCGATGAAACTTCCTATGATAGAAAACAGTCCTTTTAATTTTATGCAATCGGCAAGTGACATAATTATCTTAAATCGCTGGAAGTTTAAGTCTACGCAATGCTTAAATTAGAGATATGAACAGCACTTGCTGAAGACATATGTATGTCAATTTTATGTAAAACGTTCGCCCACTCACATTTTTATTCGCATATAAAATCATATTTAATTGCGTGAGGATACGCCGCTAATGGATGTTATTACAGTCATTATATCTTAAATAATCTATTTGATAATTTGAGTGTTAATGGAACATTAAATTACATGGCTCATCATATTAGTTAGGGGAATGACTTTCTGAAACGATATGCACCTCAGTATAAGCACAATGCTTGTATTAAGTCGTGTATAAATTATATCACAAGAGTCAACTAAATCAAATATTTCGAAAATATCATTCCTACCGATACATGGCGGTATAGTCATCTTGAAATATGCATTACCGAAAAGCACGAATCGGGACCGGGTTACAGCGTCCAAGGTTCGAAGCGCCAGGTACTGCGATCGCAAATCCGCCAGCAAAACGTAACGAATACGACAAATCCAACCTTTTTGGGAAAGGCCTTTATCCAGCAATGGACTGTTATTAATCTGATGCTGACATGGTTAAGATGATAAGTACGAAAAGTTTTTATGCATGCTAGAAGAAGACTGAGTAGAAGACCGAAAGCATCGCAGTAATTTTCACAGGGTTGGAGACTTGAAATGGAAACGGGAGATTTTATGGACAGCTCTCGTTGTTAGAACCACATATTAGTAATTAACTAACTAAAGTTTATACGATAACATTTTGTAGAATGTTTAAACGTCAATCTGAGCGAGATTAGAATACATACATACAAAGAGACACGCCTCTTTCCCATTGGGATAGGCAGAGATCCCATTTTTCCATTTGCTATTATCCTAACACACATCTTTCGCTTCTTTTATATTCATTAGTGTTTTCATATAAGTTCGTCGATTAGAATAACTCGTGGAATTACAGCAGAGCTTCTGATACTGACCGGAACACCGGTCAGTACTTCAGCAATTCTCGCTAAAACGCAGTGAAATATTGCTACTACTTTAAGCTGCGCTTACACCGCTTAGACTGTGGCACATAGATAAAATGAATGTTGGAGATAAGCAACATTATGTGATATTTATATCTAGTAATTTGTTTTGTCGTTAGAAGTCATGTAAAGTTTTTTAATATTACGTTTATTATTTTAAGCATATTCTAATACTTCCAAGCTATATCTAGGAAGTAGATTAAAATATCTTTAAGATACATGTGAGTTAAAATTAGTAAAAACGTTTCCACTAATACATTACCGTAAAAACCATGTGAAACCGTTTCGTTACGTGAATCGTTACGCAGCAAATGTTTCTTAATAGATTCCGAAGAACAGGGAGACAGCAATCGTGTTTGGTTGTCAACGCTCACATGAATAAGAACTGTATAGAGCTGGCTGACTGGGTGTGAAACGAAACTTAAATAATGAATAGAATTTGTACGGAAAGGTCACAACGCTTCATAATTAGGTAAGGCTCGCGTTAAGAAAAGAATATTAAGCTCATTGCAGTATTTATTTTAATATATGTTTTTAGTAGCTTAGGATCGACCGGAGCTGGACTACGATTTATTTCCAATGAATGTACGAGACTAGTAAATTGTTGCTACGCCTGCTCATAGCTAGTGCGGTGTTACCGATACCATAACTAAGCTAAAGAAAGTTTTGTGTGGCACTGCACTGCGCTCATCACCATGAGACATCAATTCTCCAGCCAGTTTAGTGTACACGATACCTTGGAAATCCACTAGTCACTACTAAGACCTAGTAAAAGACATTTTGTCATTGAAAAGGGCGAAAATAAGATAACGTATTCCTTTTCTTTGCACTTGACTTGTTAACAAGAACTTATATTACACTTGGAGATTCGACTAAATGTTTTTTTTTTAATTGTGTGACTTGTGAATCTTATATGTTTTTTTTTTTATATTTGCGGTGTTTTTAATTAGTAAATTATAAATATAATGTTGTTATATATACATATTGATTGCGATTCTTGTGACTTATATTGAGCCCAGCGATAGTAATTAAACAAATACAAGTATGGCCCTGTACACCTGATTATATATATCTGATTTTGTTCAATCACCAATCATGCTCATTTTGTGGCGTTTTTGACTTTTACATAAATGTGTTGTGATTATCAGTTTAAATTAACAAATATTAAAAATTAGTTGCAAGTTTTGCCAATAATTAAAAGTGAGTAAAATGTTAAGTTACAGCTTACAGATGTCCCACGGCCGATCATAAGCTTTTTCTCATACTGAGAGTGTTTTGGAACGGGGAAAAGTCCTAACTTATGCTGATTGTCCACCAACACATCCTCGAAATATTTTTTATTCCTCAGTGGTATTCGTTAATTGAGGAATAAAATACTATGCTCTTTGTATTTGTTAGTTGTAGTCCTGACCTGCGTAGTAAATATAACTATAAAAAAAAACATCCAGCAATGCCTGCGATGAATGTGATAATAACGGCACGAATTTTTTTTCTCACCTGTCTCTTTTGTGAAAATATAGTGTACCCAACAATGGAGGAGGTTATGTTTTAATAAGCACATTGAAGTTTTCCATTATACTTTCTAACTAAATATCGAACAGAGTCGTAGTTTGCCAGAACAAATATTTTTATTATGAAAGCAAAATTTCAAATAATTTAGGCCTGTGCTCAGTAGTGGGACATTTATAGGCTGAAACTTTACTTTACTTTACTTTTATGTTTATAAGACAAAGTATGTTGGGCACACAAATTGAGTTTGTTGTTAATTTCCATTTAAATTCCAGGAAACCGTCTCTACACAATTTGTATTCAGAACTCACGTGAGCAGTGAGAAGCCGGCACGTTTGCTTCATGTAACGCTGCCCTATTCATTGCGACCTATTCAGGATTTGCTGAGTAACTGTTACAATTCATGTCTGTTACGGTTTTTCGCGCTTTCAGTGTTAATTAAAAAGTTAGGCAAACGTTTCTACCGATTCCGCAAATAAGGAAAACATTGTAACTTGTTGAACAATGATTTGCGATTTAAATTTTAAGATTTATCTGTATTCATAACTATTATATGTACGTCTTCGTCGTCGTCTGTTTAGTTACTAGGTAAATCTTTCTGATTTCTTTATTAGTGTTTACTTTTGGGTTATTTACAGGTATACGCTGTGCAACCAATTATAATAACTAGAGAAATCTTGTTAAAAGGCCACCATCTTGCCACCACTTCGCTGCACTTTGGTACGAGTCAAAAAATTGTTTCTCCTCATTCCGCTCCCACGAACAAAGCAACAGCCTAAAAATATCCCACCGGTTTCTGAGCCCCCGAGAAATTGAGACTCTAAGGGCGGCGAACCGCGTTGCCTTTATTTTCGTACGAGTCAAAAAAAAGTCTGACTCTGTTGCGTTGCCACGAGCAGTATAGTATAGACTAGTATAGACTAGTATAGACTAGTATAGACTAGTATAGACAGCATTGCAAATTATGGTGTTATTTTGCACGAATAAAGTCTATCCGTACGATACCTTAGTCGACACCTCGGTAGGAAAGAGGCTATTTTACTATGCCGGACACCTATTCCTATTTAAACGGATCTTATATCGTGATTTTATGATGTTAACATAACAGGAAGTAACTTGTGCGGGGAGATATGTGTGTATAAATAATGATGTTCTCCTAGCCGATTTCGACCACGGCGACAACTTCCGACTACTGTCGAGAGCCATCAACTGCGCAGGAGATATTAGAGTGCCACAAGTGTACGCGCAAACACTGAGGCACTCACTCATCCCAACCTACCCGCGCCCGATGTAACGCTGAAGCGATAAGATCGGAGGTCGGCTAGGATGCAGTGTCAGAAACACGGGTGTGTCACAACACAACCAGACCCGAAAACCAACAATTTATGTTTTAGCACAAATGTTGGCTCCGGCTGGGATTTGAACCCAAGACCCGCGGCTTAGAAGTCAGGTACTCTGACCACTAGGCCACGCGGTCGTCAACAAATAATATAAATATGCGAAAATATAAGCACAATAGCATATGCTTCACATAATTTTTCCACTTTAATTTTTCCATTGAAAGTTTTAAACAAATTTAACACTCTTTTATTCAAAAACAAAAAGTATTAGTATAAAACAATTGGATTTAAATTTTAATTTACGTATAGTAAAGTAACAGCCTATAAATATCACACTGCTGAGCACAGGCTTCCTTTCATTTCTGAGATGGTTCTGGAGTAGGGAGGAGTCCGCGACACTGCTCCAGTGCGGGTTGGCGGACACATGTCCACGAAATATTTATTGTTTATCAGACACGCAGTTTTCCTCGTGATGTTCTTCTTCGCTGCTAAGCAAGTGGTAAATTAACACTTAGAATTGCGATTATCAATTTTGGTGGTACCAGCACCGGTAAGAACCCAAGTCACTCGCGTACGATAAAATTTACAAAGAGCGCCTAGCCCCTGAGCTGACCTCAGTTTCCTGAATTACCAAGGCTTTTTATTTATACAGTGTAGTAGAATGTACAATTTACATTTTTACAGTATAGTAAAAGAATAAAAAAAGTTGTCATTAAGTGCCATGTCGTTAAGTTAATCAACAAATAATAAAAATAAAACGTAATCATTACGTACGAGTACGAAACCGTACCAACTACGAAGCACATCATACTGCGTACGCTGTTACTGATGTTGTATCACAATCCTTTGCTTACTTTTTACTTTACTCCGTCATATTACACTGGCCTTGCGAAGAGATGTTGCATCTCTTTGCATTTTTTACCGGATTTACAACGGGGAGTGTTCCGAGTTTTCACCATCGCACTTTGCGGCAGAACACAAAATTCCATCGGCACCACCTGGATGGTTGGCATTCCACCACAGTGCGTTTTTCGCGGAATTTTCTGCCACGCACTACCACTTTATGGAATCGGCTGCCGCCGGCGGTTTTTCCGGACCGATACGACTTAGGGACCTTCAAGAAAAGAGCCTATTCCTTCCTCAAAGGCCGGCAACGCACCCGCGATTCCTCTGGTGTTGCGGTTGTTCATGGGCGGTGGTGATCACTTACCATCAGGTGAGCCACTTGCTCGTTTGCCCCCTTTCCTATAAAAAAAAAATATTATCTATTTTCACTACAAGCAGCCTGCCGTTGTAATCACTGAAGTGGAGTTATCGTAGAATGAGAGTGAACCTTTGCAAATGTTTCCAATGTGCTTCAGGGTATTTTATATTGGCTTTGCAGGCGTGTGCATTATACTTATATATTTATAATTTATTCTAGTCTAAAATTTACATATGGAGCGTGCCTTGGTTTTCTTTCAGACTATTCTTTATAAATACATTTATAATGTATTTTTGACTAACATAAAAAAGGGAACAAAAAAAGGATACCTACGAAGTTTCTTTTGCCTGTTTATTCTCCGTCAAGAACGCTTATTCACTGCTGCAAAAAACAAACATATTTTATTTTTTAATTATTTACATAATTAGGAACCACCAAAACAAAGAAAAATGTAAAACTAATAAATAATGTCAAACAATAATAAACAATAAATGTATGATATATATGTACTAACTAGGCTAAAAGTGGGTTGCAGCAACGAAAAGGCAATCGACTAAGCATATTGCTACAGCAACAATGTTACTATAGGTCTATGTGCAATATACTTATATATTTATAAATGACTCTAATCTAAAATTTACATATGGAACGTGCCTTGGTTTTCTTTCAGACTATTCTTTATAAATTCATTTATAACGTATTTTTGTCTAAGATAAAAAAGGGAACAAAAAAAGGATACCAACGAAGTTTCTTTTCCTGTTTATTCTCCGTCAGAGGAACCTTATTAGGAAACGGAGATTTTTGTAAAAAATTACGTTAGTCAAACGAAATATATATTTATTACGTCAAAAACTAAAGAATTTTCATTTCATTTCATTTGACTGGGATTCGAACCCAAAACCCGAAGCACAACTATCAGATACTCTGATAATTAGGTCACGCAGTTGATAAATTTTCATTAATAGATTTAGATTGGTGGTCCGACTTCGTACTACGCTGCAGTATTTGCTAATTTAAGATGCTAAGTAAGTATTTACAACGCAATTCAGAAATTGGTAATATATGTAAGTAAGAGCTTGCCGTGAACAATGGCTATCTATGGTCTCATTAAGAGTTATGTACATTTTATTTCTATTTGCACAACGATTATTATATTGCACAATAACTCTTACAAACTGAGGATCAAGATCAGCCTCTCAGCACATATTAAGGCATCCAAACAAATATGTTAATCTCAGTGCAGTTCTGTGTTTTCGATTATACCAGAAATGTACATATTTTAAGATTTAAACTGGAGGGTTTTCCAAATGTCACCGCTCAGATTGATCCAAATCTACGAGGTCTTTCGCTCGTGCGATTTTCCGCCCCGTTGCTGATTATTCGGTTCTTTGTTCAGCCAATACGCACTTTTTCGTGGATCAATGAACATGAAATGTGAATATGCAAAGTTCCACGTCGACTGAAATAATTTACGTTACGTTTCACACGAATTAAATATTGTAAAGGTTTATGCGGGTGGCAATTCTATGTATGCACAATTCATAATCGTCGTTAATTTCCAAGCATTTCATCGCAAAACATATTTGCCCAAAGTAGCCAAAGAATTTGCCATTATCACCGCACTTGGCCGGCGAAAGCAGAACCTGTAGCGATAGACAGACGCTGTTGTCCACCACTGCTCTGTCACTATGCTCAGTCAGTCAGGATGATGTCATCATTAATTTGTAGTCACGTTACGCTTACCTAATGTAGTCTATGAACCATGAGATAGAAGTCTTTATTGTACACTCAAATGCACTGAAAGTTCTAACTTTTGGTGGTCGCAATAATCGCTCTGTTATAATCTATATCTAGCACTGCCGTGCTCCCAGATATAGACACAGATTACCCCGAGTATCTCTCAAAAAGGGCCCGTGAATGCATAAAAAAGTATGAAGATGATGCTTCTATGACAGCAGGGCTAGAAGAAAGTATTGTCATTAAAATAGGACCAAAAGTGATGATAAGGAGAAACATTGACGTGAGCCTTGGTTTAGTGAACGGTTTAATAGGTATAATACAAGGAGTAAAATTTGATTATGAAGTTAAAAAAACAATTAAAAAAATACAAATTAAATTTAACAACGAACATCTTTACGACCTTGCTCCAGTAAAAATGAAATTCGAAATTATTTTTAGGGCTTATGTTCATCGCGAACAATATCCTATATGTATAGCGTATGCTATAACCATACACAAAAGTCAAGGCCTAAGTTTAAACAGCGCACTTATATACATTGGTTCTTCGGTGTTCACGTGTTTGTTGGTGATTAATGTTGACTTCGGTAGTATCAAAGCTCAGAAGTCCGCAATTGCGGAGTATAATCGATTACAAAGCATTTACCGTTGTTATTTACTTGTCAAAAATTGTTACACCAAAACAATTAAGAAAAACCAACAGAGATAGGGAGTAGGCTTTGAGAAGATCCGTAGCCGACGTGCAAGAAATAATACCCCAAAAGAAAAAAAGGAGGACTAACTAACTAATCAAAAAAATTAAAATGTAAAAAATATATGCCAAGCCTCGCATCACAACTACAAAAATATAGTGCCTCGGCAATTGCACATCAGAAACACACCACTGCATGGATATTTTTGTTTGGATAGGTTTTTATCTTTAATTTTAGAAGATATACGTGTATTTTTTTGCAATACAAAAATCTATGTTTAAAAAACGATATGTCGTTCTGTTTGTTGGAACGTCTACAACTCATATACTACTAGCGACATACAATTTCCACTAATTTCTAATCTCTATTCCGTCATACATCGCAAAAGATACGGCAGTTAATAGGTAAATCTGGAAACTGAGATTTTCTGCAGTTATTTTCACTTTTTAAAACTCAATAGTCATAATATCCCGAACAGTTTTGCGACATCTAGTATAATGACTGCCAAACTCATGTACGAGTAGACCAGTCTGTAGGGATACTAGAAGCGGACTTTGTATTGCCTATTTCATAAGAGATTCAGGGTGTTATAACGTAAATAGATTGATCACAATAAACGTTTAATATCAATCGTTGCTCGTAATGACTTAGCTACTAAACTTATTATTTTATAATATACAAGTAAGGACAAGTGTTTGCTTGTAGGCTTGGGGCACTATAATATCTCCTGCCCTCCTCTTAAATTATCGCCGTGACTTAAAATCGGACATCTGTATAAAATATTTTATAACAAATATTACAAATGATAACAATACAGATATAAATATTTATAAAACACTTATTTTAATAAATGTAAGGTAACTTTGATATAACAAAAATATAATAGAATAAGAAATATGCAAATACAAAATACAATATATATAAATAAATAGAAAATACATTTTGTAACAAAATTACTTTATACTCGTATTTCTTCTAAGCATCTCAATACTAGACGGTAAAAAGAACTCAAGGGGACTTTTGGTATTAGCCTATCTTCACATCACATCACATTCACACGCAGAAATAAGAGAACCTGAAAGAGTTTAACGGCCGAAGCTAAAGTTAACATCTTGCGAATAAGAAATCCTGATTCACACGATGTTAATACATTTCAGCCGTGGTAGCTCAGGGGCTAGGCGCTCGCTTTAAATTTCATAGTACGCGAGTGACCTGGGTTCGATTCCCGGTGCCGGCACCACTAAATTTGTTAATTGCAATTTTAAGTGCTGATTTACCGCGTGCTCGGCGGTGAAGGAAAACGTCGTGAAGAAACCTGCATGTCCGAGGAATAGAAATATTTCGAGGACATGTGAAGTCCGCCAACCCGCATTGGAGCAGCGTGGCGGATTCTTCCTAGCTCCAAAACCCCCTCAGAAATGAGAGGAGGCCTGTAGTCAGCAGTGGGACATTTATAGGCGGATCTTTACTTTTTTTTTACTTTAATACATTGCTGTCAATTAAATAACTGCCATTACAAATTCTCTGCCTCTTAAGAGCAAAGTTTTTAGTGAAAACATGTTTTCACTTTTTTATATCAACAAATGTTTTGAGAATAAAAACTACCAATATGTAACGGACTTTTAATACTATTTCACTTCCATCAATGTTTGCAACGTTATCAAGAAATTTATCTCGTACCGGCAAATGCGATGAAACATGATTCCTTGTTTTATTTTATAGTAATAGATAAAGCTACAACCTGTGGGTGGCAAAGTGGAGGCAGCTGTGTTTGTGGCAATAAAATCGATAGCTATGCTTTTGCGCCAACCACGTAGTTGTTTTAAAAAAAACACGCAGTTTTATTTCGAGTTATATGAAATTTTGTTTATCAATACTTATATTATAAATGCGAAAGAAAATTTCTTCCTCCCTGTGTATGTTTGTTAACTTTTCACTGTTCAACCGCTGGATAACTTTTATCACGGAAAACCTGAAAGTTTCCTCGCGATATTTAAAATACTTATATCCACGAAGACCAAGTCGCGGGCATTAGTTAGTTTTTTTATAAACGCTTGCTGCTCAGATGTTTTAAAATGTAAAAATTATGATAATTTATGGTCTAGTATGGCAAGAAGCACCTTCTAGGCAATAATATCTGTGAAAATATGATATACAAATACATTCATTCTACGTCCTGAACTGGACGCTATCTTAGCTTTTCTCTGAATAAATTGTACCGACTTATAACTTGAAACTGTCAAAGAAATTTGTGTTGAAACTATTGTTATCATATCGCATATATTATTATAAAATTATCTACAACAAATTAAAATCGCTTTTATTATTTTAATATCGTATAACATAACATTGTTACTACTGTGACCATATATAAACAATAAGCAATTTATAAGTATATATATAAAGTCTTAAGTTATATTAAAATTAGTCAAACTATAGACAGACGACTATCATAAAGACGTACCTTCTCGTTATACTGTTAAGTGAGTTTCTCGTCAATTTTGTATATTCTTTTTAGATAAAGGTGAGACGAGCAAAACGTTCGCCTGATGGTATGTGCTGGTATCTGCTCATAACAATTGCTGTGTCACTCACAACATTTCTATGTGGTGCCACACTGCGTCCGTCACCGACACCAGTTAATATGCTTGATTTAGTGAGAAGAACTCCACACGAGACTAGAATGGATCAACGATGACGTTAATAAGTCTAAAATATTCAATGTCAGGCAAAGGTCATCGGAAACAAATAATACCAAAGTGGTCCGTTGCGCAAAAGCGTTTAAATTTTCAGCCTTCGCTTGCGCTCAGGCACTGCAGCAATTTAATGTTCCGCCACCTCCTCGATCAATTCCTGATCAAACACTACAACAGCAAGTGTTACCCTAGTGTAGACTACCACAGCAGATTCCAGTTATGCTCCTCGACAATTTACTACACCGCTAACGAGAACCATTTTATTAAATATAGTTTATTAAATACAAAATACAAAACCTTTTTCTTAATTATAAACTTCTTCATACTTTCAATGGTCAAAGGTATAATCAGCTGGGCAACGGCACGTGGAATGAGAAAAAAATATATAAATAATTAAAAAAATATTTAATGCTGTCTTGCCGTTAGGAGTCCAGCCAAGTCCAACCAAAAAAAAAAATAATGAAACCTTAAATAATTATATTATCACACTGATATTTTATATAATAGTTATACTAATTATCGAATTTAAGCTAATAAGTAGTAAATACTGGTGGTAGGATTCCTATGCAGGAATCCGTCTAGGTAGATACCACCCCAGTGCCAGTTATTCTGCCGTGAAGCAGTGGTGTGCAAGCATTGTTGTGTTTCGATTTGAAGGGCACTGTGAGCTAGCGTAATCACTGGGCGTATGAGACTTAGGAACTTATGTGTCAAGGTGATGGGCGCAGTGTGTGTTTGTGACAGTAATAACTAGCCCTGGGGTGGTACCTACCTAGACGGATTTCTGCATAGGAATCCTACCACCAGTTAAAACCCTTTAGGACCTTATTTAAATGTTTTATTTAGAATCGTACTTTTGATTATTTATTATCATTGTTATAACTAAGTAGTTCTATTAATAAATATACCACCATCCAATTTACTGACTTCACCTAGCACAAGCAGGATTCAATAATATAAAATATCTCATGGTTTATTTCTAATTTAATAATACTTTTTTAATGTAAATGTTATGTATTGTCTGCAATAAAATATTTCAAGTGTAAGCGTTGTATTTCCTCTTTTCATATTTATTTACCTGAGGAAGCTATCCCGTCCAGGCACAAATAATTATATTTGTTTGTTTTTAAAACTGTACAAAGAAAAGACTAGTTTATTGAAGAAATCCGAAGCACTTTTTTTACGATAAAATCTCTAAATAAATACACAACTGACTGAAGCTTCACTGAGAAACTCACGAAAGTAAAATATGGGACATACTCGTATATCATATTATGGATGACACTCCAATTTATCTCTTACGTCAGTTTTTTCTTCATAAATACTTAAGCTGAAAGTTTTTCTTTCAGTATGAGAATCAGTATGAGAGCGTCATACTCATTCTTAATTTTTTTATTGGATAATGTGTCGAAACGAGCAAAATGTTCACCTGATGGTAAGTGCAACGTCTGCCCATATCAAATGCACAATCACTCAAAATAATTATTTGTGCCACCACACTGCGCCCGTCACCCTGAGACATCAGTTCTTAAGTCTCATATGCCCACTGGTTATGCTAGCTCTCAGTGCCCTTCAAACCGAAACACAGTGATTTGGCACACTGCTGCTTCACGGCATAATAAGAGGCCCTGGGGTGGTACCTACCTAGACGGGTTCCTGCATAGGAATCCTACCACCAGTAATATTCTTCATCGAGAATGTGTGTGGGCGTGTGTGTGTGAGGTGGACTGTGTGCTTATTTAAAAAAAAATTAAGCTACACTGTTTAATTAAAGACTAGCTGAGCCCCGCGGTTTCACTCGCGTAAAATAAGCCGACCACGTGATAGCGCCGTACCGCATGGTACCGAGCTACGAGTGTGTTTCATAGTAAGAATACCGAACAAAATGATCAGTTTTAAAAAGTACCTATCGTTTGCTGACGACTCGGAACTTTTGATTTCTCCTTTTACTCCGTGATCAATGCATGCAGTACTATTCGTACCTACAGTACAGTACATACACAGCAATGTATGCAGTGTTTTACGAAAATAACTCATGGTCTGATTAACAATTAGCTTTTAGCAAGGCGACCATTTTCTATACGGTAATCAAATAAAATTGCACATTGCAGCGTAATCTAATGTTTTCTCTAAATACATCGTAGGCTGCACGTAACTACTCTTATAACAAGGCAGCAGTGGGCTACTATCAGTCTAATAAAGAAGAAGATATACTTTTGAAACAGCGTATGCATTTCATAGTAATTTACAGTAAGCTATAAATGTAATATTTAAATTTATTCATTCTATAAAAATTCGTTTTATGTATATAAAAATGAAAGTAGGACGTGGCGGACACGAAAATGCTTTTACTGCTGACTCGGCAATTAATTGAACCTTCGAAGTCTCGTTGTTGCTCAATCAGGAAAAAGCATTATTCTCTAACATGCACAAAAACATAGTCAACATTTTAAAGAAATATATGTAGGTCTATTTTACTAAACTATTTTTCGTTCAATTAAATAAATAATCCTAACTGATTAAGATACAATTGTCTGTGTGAAATCCTCAGGAGCGTACCCGAACATGCATATGAGCATGTAAGGATGCAACAATGAACGCTTTGCTGATTTTTCCCAAGCAAGCGACACGTTTCAGCACGAGAAACTTAATTATCAGCGCAGTATAAATTATGTTTTCGTTAGTATCCACCATGGTAGCTCAAGGAGCGGGTGCTCTCTTTAAGTTTCGCTGAAGGCGAGTTACGTGGGATTGGTCTTCGTTGAGGGTGCTAGTAAAATTCTGATTTGCAAAACATTGATAATATGTACTGATTGATATATTGATAACCGTGTGGTGGCGGCTTAAGAGAATCTACCACCCCACCTCATCCCATGGGTGTCGTAAAAGTCGACGAACGGAAAATTGAAACCAGAAAATGGGCTGCAGCGTCTTCAGAAACATTTTAATAAATAAAAAGCGGTTGAGAACCCGCCTGCCAACCGTGCCAACAATGGCAAAATCTTCCAAAATGATATTTACAAACTTTTGTGGCAACTTGTGGAGGAGGTCTATGTTCAGCAGTGGACTAGTAATAGTCTGAAATAATGATGATAGGTTATCTACGCTCATGTTAGGCACGGAGTAATTTTCCAATCAATATTAAAAGTTGTAACTGCGCTGCATACATTGTAATATCGAATTTAACGACCGCATGGCCCAGTGGTCAAAGTACCTGACTTCTGCGCCGTGGGTCCTGGGTTGGAATCCCAGCCAGAGCCCACATTTGCGCAATAACACAAATTGTTGTAACGCAACAAAACGCCTTATAAGTGACAGAAACAGAATTACTTACCTCTGTAGCAAATACATTGCAGACAATTTTTTTTTATTTTCTATATATTTGTTTTTTTTATATTCAACTGCTAGGGTACTAGGCTTTAAAACCGATTTCATACCCAGTTCTAATTTATATTGCAATACTTAATATTATAGTACGTTCTATTATTGTTCATGGCTGTTAAGCACATTGGTAATCCATGATGCAAATCCTGACACAAAAACACGCTCGTACAGTCTGTGCATCACCCACCTAACGGTCCGCTGGATCGTAAAACCAAAGCAGTTGTCAGCCACAACGTATTGCCTTTGATACGATGTTATACGGACGGGACACGTATCGGATAACTCATATTAGGTTTCCTGTTTAAGTACTGTATACATGGTAACTATTCAACTTTCACGTTGATAAAATAAATTTCATGACCAGAAACTTAATCAACTTACTCTTTTTCAAGATACTTTCTGAGGTTATATCATTCTAGTCCGTTTGAATGATATATATTTTATAAATTATGATCGTCATAGGAAGGACCCCTTTATCTACGAGCCTTGAATAATATTTATTTAATTATTAAATTATTTTTTTATAGATATTAATTATTTATTAATAGATATTAATCTTTATCATAACACCTTAATCTAAGGAATTCAATGGGCGGACTTAATGCCAACGAGTAGCCAGGGAAAACGTTGTCCACTCAAACAGCACTCCACATGCTTGGGTAAGGCTAGTCCCGGGGCATAATGTGAGTCCCGGGGCAGACCGGCACGCTAACGACTAGGCTCGCTTCTAGCCACGCAGCTATCGTAGCAGCTACCACTGGCTGCAGTTAGGAAATGCACTTGGGGTAGGGAGTGCGAAAGGAACTGTAAGGTGTAGGATGCTGCTATTTTGAAAGGAGCAAGAGGAAACAGCAGTGGTTTGGGAAGTCGTGGTCGCTGACCGCGAATCTCAAATACGATGGAGTACCACTTCATCGTATTTGCTGGGTAGGTTCCCTGGCCGACTTACGAGTAGTTACTTGAAGCCTGGATATTTAGTGTAAACTTTATTGTATAGCTTTATTTATTTGTTAGTGTTTAAGAAAGGGTTTTTGAATATTGACATATACACACATCAAATTAGTGCCGCCTTTTGATTTTTTTAGTAACGACTGCGCGATTGTAGAACCTTACTCAAATAAATTATGAATCACTCCTACACCAACCAAGGCATCAATCATTTGTAAAAGTGTCGTGTTCATTAAATATACATACGCTGGCCTTGTGTAAATACAGACGGGAATGATTCCTTTATATACAGACGTTTAGAGTTGCAGGAACCCGTTTAGGTAGGTACCACCCCAGGCCAGTTAAGCAGTAGTGTGATGGGTTTAGATAACATCTTTCTGTCTCTGTGTGTGCACCACACATCAGTTCTTAAGTCCCATATGTCCAGTGATTACACTAGCTCTCAGTGCCCTTCAGACCGAAACAGCAATGTTTACACACTACTGTTTTACGACAGAATAAGTGATCTGGGGTAGCACCACATTTATTATCACATTTCATTTCATTAGATCCATTTGTAAAATAATTTTGTTTCTTTGCTAAAAACTCGCAAAGCATTTCGGCAAATCATTGTCTAATTCTGTTAAAAACTCTGTATGGAATTATTGAGTTACTAATATACTTGTATATAGAGTTAAAACTTGAGTTAGTCTTGCAAACATTGAAATCATGTAATAATTGTATTCAGACCCGTAAAAACAACAAGAAAACGTAATATCATAATACTCTATTAACTAAATAGTTTTTGTCTTAGGATGAAGGACTTTCCAGCATGAGCCACAGATTTAGATTGTCACGTTAACTTTATGACCTAAATCTTAATCCTAAATTTTTTTTAATCAATACAAAGACTAAAGCCCTTTAAAAAAGTAATATTTTCAATAACTGCCTAAACTACACGGCAAGTAAACTTTTCACGCAATAAGGTGACCAGGCGATAAGGCGATCGGTTTCAATAATTTGTGGTAGGTTCAGACGCAGGCGAGACAGATCAAAACACATCTAAATATTTTACATATTTATTTCTAACAGATGAGTTGATTCTAATGAGTTTAGTACTCATGAACACAAAACGTTATTATAATAATTGTGCGTTTCAATTCAGTTTTCATAATTTTTTTGTTGTGTGGTTACGATGCGAAGTCTGGGATCCCGAATGAAAGTTTGTACTCGTACTTAACACTTTTTAATGCAAACATTTACTATTACGTATGTACTTTGCTCCCCTTCGCATTCTGTATTCCATACTACCACTTTTAGGTTTCTCGAATGAAACGAAACTTGTCCTGTTTTGTAAAACTTTATCAATGTTTAATGGAATTAAAATGTTCTCTTTCATATTTGACTGAATTTGTAAGACGACGGAATTTTAATAAACTTTTTGACTGCTCTTTCAAATTATTTACACATAAGTAATTTAAATAACAAAAAATGACCCACTGCCTTGAAAGCTCTTTTGAAAATTACTCTCTGAAAACTTCGTACTTATGATTTATCATCACATTACTACACAGCAAGCAAAATATTTAATGACTTTGAGTGTTACATCTTCGCCTTTTTTTTCAACTCATCTACGAGTATATCTGTCTGTCGAACATAGACTTCTTCTATAGTTAATTATTTTCTTATTATTTTTAATATAAAGTATCGAAATATGTATATTTCACTTTTATGTCGATAACTCAAACAGCGTAAGTTTTCTCTACTACATACGAATGATAAGAGACTGGATAATGTATCTCCTAAATATTGGGAACGGTGCTGTGGATTGCCCAGAGATGTTATTTAATATTGGATTACGCATACCATCAGAATCATTAAGAAAACCAAATCTTTTGCATGTCCCTTTAGTTAAATGTAAATATCGGCAAAGTTCTTACATGATAAGGGCATGCAGAAGTTTTAATGCTGTTATACAAAATGTTAACATAGATTAATTCTCAACTAGTATCATTGAATTAAAAAAGTTGCTGTTGAACTATTATTTTCTCAGACTAGTTTTTTTGTAAGTTCTTTATTATTAATGTATGTTCTGAGCTAATTTTTGTAGTGTTTTTATATCATTTTTAACTTATTTGTGATAAATTTTAATTGGCCTTCTTTCTCTACTTGATTTATTGTAATTCATGATGTATTGATGTGTAGCTCTAAGTTTTCCAAAGCTACAAAAATAAAATAAAATATAATAAAAGGTTAAAACGATGAGAAAATTTATTCGAGAAGATTCAGTATTTTTTACTTAGAGTCACGCTTCTTTCCCATTTGGGGTAGGTAGAGACTACATGCTTTCACTTACTACGATCCTGACACACATTATTCGCTTCTTATACTTTCATTGGTGTTTTTATATCAGCCCGTTGGTAGTACTTTTGACGTCGCCTTTCCTTAACTCTATTCTTGGCACAGTGTATGATTTGATACGTTGGACTTTCCAAAAATCTACAGAGATTTCGAAACGTATTTTTAATATTTTTTTGATATAGTATGCTCGGAAATACTATCAAGATTCTATCAAAAATATTTTTTAGTTACTGGCTAACACTAAAACAGTAGTAGAACGCAAGATGACGGACTGGTTGAAGGCGTCTGCGCATCGAAAGGTAAAAATAATATTGTTTTAGTTGATTTTGACCTAATTTTGTTCGAAAGTGGTTTGCTACGAATAGGTAACAATATTTGCTTTTCAGAAAAGGTTTTTTCGTGCACTGAAATGTGTTATAAACACATTTGAAACGCCGATTTTTCCGAGTGTGTCAAATATGCTACATTGCCAGATAACCAACATTCTACATTTTTTTAGATATGTATCAAATTTGCGACATTGCTTGATTTGTACAGATATGATTATTTTTTATTTTGCTATCACAGGTGCATAATCAGCTTAGTCAGCAGCAGAAAAATAGAGTTCGTCAAGTCGTAGTGCTTGTTCCCAGGCCGCGGGGCGTCACAGTCAGATTTTATTTACATCGATCACAAAAATGCTCGCTTACTCAAAATATTGGTGCAAAAATATCATCATCATCATCATCATCATTTCAGCCTACCATAGTCCACTGTTGAACATAGGCCTCCCCCATAGATTGCCACAAAACACGGTCCTGAGCCCCCTGCATCCATCGACTTCCTGCAAAACCGTGTAGGTCGTCGCTCCATCTAGTGGGGGGTCGCCCTACACTGCGTTTGCCGGTACGAGGTTGCCACTCGAGAACCTTTCTTCCCCAACGGTTATCGGTTCTCCGAGCTATATGGCCGGCCCATTGCCACTTCAGCTTGCTAATCCTTAGGGCTATGTCGGTTACTCTAGTTCTGCTGCGGATAACATCGTTACGGATTTTATCTCGCAGAGAAACTCCGAGCATAGCCCTTTCCATAGCTCGCTGAGCGATTCTGAGCTTCCTCATGCGGCCTGCAGTGAAGGACCACGTCTCGGTTCCATATGTTATCACTGGCAACACGCACTGGTTGTACACTTTTGTTTTGAGGGATTGCGGTATACTCGACGAGAAGATGTGACGCAGTTTCCCGAACGCTGCCCAGCCGAGTTGGATCCGTCGATTGACCTCTTGGTCGAAGTTGGACCTACCTAGTCGGACAATCTGTCCTAGGTATACATATTCGTCAACAACTTCGATCGTAGTGTTCCCAACAATAACCGGTATAGGTGTGACATGGACGTTAGACATGATCTTCGTCTTGTCCATGTTCATCTTAAGACCTACCCGTTGGGAGACACTATTGAGGTCATTGAGCATAGCGCTAAGGTGCTCCAGCGATTCTGCCATTATGACTATGTCGTCGGCAAATCGAAGGTGAGTGATGTATTCGCCATTGATGTTGATACCGTATCCTTTCCAGTCCAGTAGCTTGAAAACATTTTCCAATGCAGCGGTGAAGAGTTTCGGGGATATTACATCACCCTGTCTTACACCTTTCTGCAATTGGATCGGTTTCGTACTCTGGTTCTGTACTCGGATAGCCATCGTAGCATTGGTATACAAGCACTGCAACGCATCGATATACCGACAGTCAATTCGGCACCGCTGAAGCGACTCTAGCACCGCCCAAATTTCGACGGAATCGAAGGCTTTCTCATAGTCCACATACGCCAGACATAGCGGAAGATTGTACTCTTCGGTCTTTTGTACAATCTGGCGAAGGGTATGTATGTGGTCTATGGTACTATAGCCTTTTCGGAATCCGGCTTGTTCGGGAGGCTGGAAGTCATCAAGTCTGCTTGCGAGACAATTCGTTATGACTCTCGAAAACAGCACGTAGACGCGGCTTAGAAGCGATATCGGTCTATAGTTCTTCAAGAGGGCGTTATCGCCCTTCTTGAAGAACAGGACAACCACGCTTCTACTCCACGCTTCCGGCGTAGCGCCGCCCCGGATGACGGAATTAAAGAGCTTCTGAAGGACTACTAGTATCGGCTTTCCACCCGCTTTCAGAAGCTCTGCTGTGATTCCATCTTCACCCGGCGCTTTGCCATTCTTAAGCTGTTTGAGAGCCATACTAATCTCGCTCAGACTGACGTCCGGGATATCATCGGAATAGTGTCGGACGAGACTTGCTCTTGGGTCGTTACTCACACTAGTGTGTGGCTCCAACGACGATGTGTACAGCTGTCCATAAAATCTCTCGATCTCACTCAAAATCTCTGCTCCAGCGGAAATGACGCCACCGCTTTCGGTCCTCAACTTAGTCAGTTGGCTCTTTCCGGCAGACAGATCCCTGGCAAAAACCTTGGAGCCTTGGTTTCGCTCTATCGCTTCCTCAATACGAGCTGTATTGAAGTTGCGAAGGTCTCGCCGCATACATTTGGAGATCTGTCTGTTCAGTTGCCGATATGCTGACGCATCAGTTGAGGACTGTAGCCTCATTTCTCGCCTAGCCTCCATGAGATTAAGAGTGTGGTCGGAGAGTTTCTGGATCTTTTTTGTGCGGTGGGTCTTGCAAAACTTTGCCCCCACCGCATGGACAGTTTCCACGAGCCTCTCGTTCATATCATCCACTGTAACGCAATCTTCCAGGCACTGAAAACGATTTTGCAACTCGAGCTGGAAGCTTTCGGGGTTTTGGATAAGGGCACGAGATGGACGGAGCGTGGACTTCACCAGACGCGACCTCTCCAGCTTTACGTTCAGGTTCAATGTGCCTCTTACCATTCGGTGATCACTGCCGGTTTTCACCCTAGCGATCACAGAGACATTATTGAACAGCTGTCGTTTGGTCGTCATGATGAAGTCGATCTCATTTTTGGTGGAACCGTCCGGGCTCATCCAGGTCCACTTTCTGTGGGGCCGCTTTTGAAAGAAGGAGTTCATCATAAAGAGTCCCTCCTTCTCCATAAAGTCGGCCAGCTGTTGGCCCCTTTGGTTCCGTTGCCCTATTCCAAATTGCCCCACTACCAGCTCATCGTCTTTTTTCATGCCCAGCTTCGCGTTAAAGTCTCCCATCAACACCGTGTAGTGAGTTTTGGAGGAATGTATGGCTCTTGATATGTCCTCATACATTACCTCCACCTCATCATCAGGATGTGCCGAGGTAGGTGCGTATACCTGTATGACCTTCAGCGAATACCGTTTGGTTATTCTGAGTATAAGGTACGCAACCCTAGTCGACACACTCCCGATCTTGACAATGTTGTTAATGAGAGACTTGTGGACGATAAACCCGACACCTCCTTGGGACAGATGGTCGCCCTCCCGGTGGTAGAACAAGTTACCGGATTCAAGGATTACCGTGTCCTCCCCCTGTCTTCGGACTTCAGATAATCCTATAATATCCCAACGTAACTTGCTCACCTCCTCTTCCAGTTCCAAGATCTTCTCGTCGGTCCTCAGCGTGCGTGCGTTGAATGTTGCCAGGTCCAGTCGTCGGTGGTGGTAGCAAGATCTCCTCCTCCGGAGATTCTTCGCACCCCCTGCCCCGCCGTTACCATGACCGCTACCGTAGCCAGGACTAGCGGGGCCGCCGGAGACTAGGGGCCGTTGTGTTGCAACTTTCATTTTGGGGGGATTTGCCATAGTTGCCACGCTTGGCAGGCGGGTTGGCAACCGCAGTTTGTTTATTTTGATGTTCCAGGAAGACGCTGCTGCCCATTTCCTGGTTTTCATTTCCCTCTGTCGACTTTTACGACACCCACGGGATGAGATGGGGTGGTAGATTCTCTTATGCCGCTACCACACGGCGAAATATGAAATATGATAAAGTAGCTGAAATAATGCCCCTGAAGAGGTTCCAGTTGCTGCGAAGGTGTTTACATTTTAATGATAATTTAAAAGATGACGGTGGCAGATATTACAAAGTGAGGCCTCTTCTTCAAAGGATTCGTGAAAACTATCTGCAAACAGAAGAAGAACCACGATTTAGTATCGATGAGATGGAGATACCGCATAAGGAAACTAGAGCAGACAGTACATAAAAAATAAACCTAAAAAGTGGGGTTTCAAAGTATCAGTTGGCGCTGGGGTTTCTGGAATCGTATACAATTTCTTGATCTCTGGAGGTGACAATACATTCAGTACTCAATTATTTACAGATTAAGAGAATAGCATAGGCTTAGTATTAAAAGTAGTTGTAGTTTTAGCGAAATATATTCGCCAGCCCGCCTAGCTACTCCACTTTTTTCGCACTGGGAACAATCTAAGCTAACAGGCTGTGAGGAGAGGAAAAGAAATTACCGACGGATAAAAACCTATAGAAAAAAGGCAGAGGTTCTCACGCCAAGTTGTATGCAACAAAAAAAGATTGTTGTTATAAAATGTGTTAATACTGCAAGCACATTTGTTGACGCAAATCCTGTACAGACCGTGAATCGGTACGAGAAAGAAGAGGACATGAGAGTGCTAGTGAGTTACCCAAATTTGATCAAAGAATATAATACCAACATGGGCGGAGTTGACTTAGCAAATATGCTGATTGCTCTATATCGTACGCCGTTCGGAGGGCATCGCTAATATTTGCCGTACTTCTCACAGACTGAAAGCTCTTCGTTATGAGAATATTGCTCATTATCCAACAATAGCATCCATCAGAGGGCAGACTTTTTTGTCAGGAATGCAATTTAGGTTGTATCTGTCTGTCCGTTACTCTCACGCCGAAACCGCTGAACCGATTTGGATGAAATTTGACATTGAGATTTACATCCTGAGGAAGGACACAAACTATCTTTTGGCGCGATAACCTACATCAACGCGGGCGGAGCCGCGCCTATCATCTAGGATGTAGATAATATAAGTGATCTCATTTGACCGATATCTCAGATTTATAAAGATAAAGGCTGTCAAATTGTTGATTATTTGTGTGCAGAACATAAAAAAATTAACATTTTTATTATTTCAGTTTATGTAATCTTACGTTAGAATGTAATATTTAGTTTGGTTTTCGTTAAAAAAATATATTTTGACTATATATCTATTTTATTATTGTCCGTGCTGCATTAGAAAGACAAGCTGCCGTATTAGCATGTATGAGAAGCACATAATGTTAGTTACTATTAATTAATATTATAGGCTTCTCAAATTTATGACAATAATTACTAATTAATTAACACCATCCGCCTCGACGCAGCTCACTGTTAGCTATAGGCCTTTCATAAACTGGGATATTTTCCAGTAACGCCAAGTTTAGCCGGCGGGTTAGACGATACCGTACTAGACAACTCATGGCTTAAGTTCTTCATGCCTATCTTTGCTTATTAGATGGTATTATTCCACCACTCACCGTATTGCGGATGCTCATAGGTCTCGATGGTTATATACCATTTCTCTAGCTACCTTTTTCTAGCTTTTCGCTTATGTATGAAAAAAGGACGTAACTTTTTTCATACATAAGCGAAAAGCTAGAAAATTATATGCCTTATACAGGGTCTGTCGTAAATAATGGATAACCCGTAAACTGGAGTTGGTCCGGATGTGAAACTGTAAGAAAATCGTATCTTCTTGCCAGGCTTTCTAACCATATCAAAATGGCGTAGCCTTTTATACTTTTTTATAAATTTCGCTACTTTTTTCATTCATTCCGTTGCCATTTCATCAAATTTAGGTATTTCAGTGTGATTTTTTTAGTATTATACTCCTGAAGACGTGTATTATTTAATTTTAGTACAACTTTAGGTGTTTTTAACGTTAAACATTTTCAAAATCGTCATTTTAAGTTCTTTTTTAAACAATTTTTTTCTTAATGTCAACTTTTGATAATTTACTGTGAAAAAAAAAGTACTGCGCTATAGCTGCCCATGATCTTAATAAATTGTCTAGTATGTCTAGATTCTAAAAAGATATTACAATGTGTACTTTACAAGCAATATTAAGTTACAGGAGCGAGATCAATATTAAGGTCAGAATTTTGATGTTCCAAGTATTTTTATAAATGGTTATAAAACTTTGTCATAATGATTTTATTCTACCAAGATTCTTTACACAAACAATATCGGGCCACTATTAAGGATATTCAGTACCGTACCAGTAGATAACTAAATGCTC
This sequence comes from Luehdorfia chinensis, assembly GCA_019845155.1. NCBI lineage: Eukaryota > Metazoa > Arthropoda > Insecta > Lepidoptera > Papilionidae > Luehdorfia > Luehdorfia chinensis. Next base: position 30,488 of record JAHVAK010000036.1, on the reverse strand, counting down.
GAAGTGCCCTCCGCCGGCAGCAATACATGCTCTACATCGCCTAATAAAAGATCTTTTAATCCGACGCGCATAACCGGCTTCTTCAATTTTACTTGCTGCTACTTGAATGCGCGCAAGCAACTCTTCCACAGAACTTATTGCTTCGCTGTACACTTTTTCCTTAATACAGCCCCAGTAAAAAAAGTCCAACTGGTTAAGGTCTGGCGAACGTGGAGGCCATAAAATTGGACCCAATCGCCCAATCCATCTATCTGGATATGTGGTATTTAAATGTTCCCTTACACGAACAGCGTAATGTGCTGGACACCCATCATTTTGTAGCCACATCTCGTTTCTTATCTCCTGTGGAACGTCTTCCAGTAATCCAGGTAAAGTATTTACTAAAAAATCCAAATAAATATCCGCATTTAATATTGCCGGCAACTCAAATGGACCAATGATTTGTCCGTTAATAATTCCAGTCCACAAATTTATTTTTAACTGATACTGCGATCGGTCTTCGCGTATCAATCTTGGGTTTTCAAGTTGCCAGCTGTGTAAATTGTGGAGGTTCAAAAAACCATCTTTTCGACACGTTGACTCGTCGCTCCATAAAATTTTATCAAAATAAGTTTGGTCTTCCCTCATCTTTCGCAGCATTGTGCGACAAAATGTTACTCTCGCAGCAGCGTCCCTTGGCATTAATGTCTGAACTCTTTGATAATGATAGGGATATAATTCATGTCTTTTTAAAATTCTGTGAACGGATTTTTGAGGTATACCGGTACGCCGTGAAATAACACTTATGGACGTACCAGGGTCTTCTGCGACTATTTCTAGTACTTCCGCTGCATTGTGTCGTTGAGGTCGTCCTTCACTGGCCCCGCCTATGCCGGTCCCAGGAAATCGGCCTTCCATAAATGCATTGTGCACTCTAATGAAGACACGGTAATCAGGATGTCGAAGATTTGGATATTTTTCACGATAAGCACTTGCTGCTCTGTTAGCGTTTCCATTACATAAACCATAAATGTAATGCATGTTTGCGTATTCGGCCGGCGTGTAATGTTGAGGCATGATACACAAACTTTTCCAAATCGACAAGTCCAATCGATAGCACAAAATAATGTCCGTAAATGAGAGCTAAGTCGTCAGTATCACCAGGTTCACAAGTCCAAATCACAAGGCAAATCAAAGTCCGATATTAGAAAGCAGTAACAAATTGACGAAAGTAATGAAAACAAAAGCACATGCGATAGTCAAAATGACACTGAGATTTGTACACTCTACAATCAGGAGCGCGCGCTCTAACGGCAAAAACATGCTAACCTTTCACACACCGTGAGTGTGAAAGGGACAGTGTGCATCTGCCTAGTAACAACTTAATATTGCTTGTAAAGTACACATTGTAATATCTTTTTAGAATCTAGAAATACTAGACAATTTATTAAGATCATGGGCAGCTATAGCGCAGGTATTTTTTTTTTCACAGTAAATTATCAAAAGTTGACATAAAGAAAAAAATTGTTTAAAAAAGAACTTAAAATGACGATTTTGAAAATGTTTAACGTTAAAAACACCTAAAGTTGTACTAAAATTAAATAATACACGTCTTCAGGAGTATAATACTAAAAAAATCACACTGAAATATCTAAATTTGATGAAATGGCAACGGAATGAATGAAAAAAGTAGCGAAATTTATAAAAAAGTATAAAAGGCTACGCCATTTTGATATGGTTAGAAAGCCTGGCAAGAAGATACGATTTTCTTACAGTTTCACATCCGGACCAACTCCAGTTTACGGGTTATCCATTATTTACGACAGACCCTGTATAATTTATTTAAAGTTGATGTGAGAAATGTTGTGTTCAAATTCTCTTACTTATCTATAAATGTAATAGCAGAAAACCCGGAGGCGTTAACATAAAAGGAAGTGGTATGTAAAAGAATAACTGTGTTTTCTTTAGAAATAAAATCTCGAGTTTGTCCTCATTTGAACTCATTCTGACGAAACCGTCGCGAAGAGATAGCGGGGTTAATGTTCTTTAATGGCCTCAGTAGTAATATTAATGTAATGTAGTCTTAAGTTTTCCTCTCAGACTATTCGTCATCTTTGCTTATATTAATGATTCCACTGGAAATAATGAGCCGCGATAGCTCAGTGGCGGGTTAACTTAAGTTAGTTCTTAGTTAGGAAGATTTGCCGTTATCACCACGCTGGACTAGCGAACTTGACGAACTGACGCGACGCACCTTAGACCCTGCCGTCCATCACTCGTCTCCCACAGGATAACATCATCTTAAAATCGTCGCGCGACGCTGACTGAATGACGTACGAGTATATGAACAGTGTGAGTCTATACAAAATTAAAATGTAGATGGACAGACAGATACATTTTAATGCAAAAAACACTTTAATTTTGCACAGTAGGTACACTGGACGGATTTATCGCTATTTTTTTTTCTAGACATTCTTTGGATGTATTAGATCCTAACTGAAGCAGAAATACAAACAAGATGTATAACAAGATAATATTGAAAATGAATAATCAGTAACACCACAAAGAAGAAGAATAAATGTTAAGATTTCACGAATATAAAATAAAAAAATTCGTAGAATTTCGTAGTGTAATTTGGGTTCATGTTGAAACAAGTCAAGTGGAAAGGAAAGGATTTTTTTTTATTAAATAAACTGAAACAAAGTATATTTGTATTTTGCTTTCGTTCATCTAAAAACATTGTAGCGACGTTACAGACAGTAACAATTTTGTATTCTTGACTTTATATAAATCTAAATCTCATCAGAACATGTTTAAATAAATATCCTATTATTTCTAAGGCAATGTCAGTAGTATAATCATCATCATTTCAGTCGGTGAAATGATTGTACCATTAAGATTTATTAAATTATTATTTTTCGTTATTATATGTTTTGCGAGTACTATAACAGTCTTATATATTTGCTTATGAAAATATATAAGACTATTACACCTGAAAGTATCTCGTAATATAATAATTCATGATAATTTATGATAAATTATGTTTGTTGTAACAACAGTATTTTTTTATAAAATAAGTCAACTCTTATTATCTGTAATGTCTGGGATATACAGTGGTATGGTACCGTATAGGAGGAATATACCGTGTTTTCCCCAAATGTCAACCTCACTTGCATGTGGTGGCCAACAGATGGCGGGACGACCAAGCGAATCCCAATAACTAGTGATGACACGCATCCCTTCTGCGAGAGTACCGGCACAGTGCTCACTAAGCCAGCTGCTCAGCGTAGTAAGTAAGGGCAAACCTTCCATATGTGTATACCAGCTTTTTCTCATGGTTTCTATATTGAACTATGTCCATCAGTGGATCTCCAGAGCGTCATGTTGAATAATAAGATGTTTATATTGTATATAAATTTAATAAAAAAATACCGGAACCGAACCTGGGACTCCTGATCGTAAATTTTCACCAGTTGTAAAATCCTCGTAAAAGAAATCGCGTACAGAGCTCAGAGTAATCTGCATACCTAACGCGAGAGCAATGCATGGCTGTCAACCATATTGTCCGGTAACAATATAAAGAGTTATTGAATATGCAAACAACTTTAGTCATAAAATTGTAAATTGTATTTTTTTGTACAGGATTATTTAGTTGTTTGTATAAAGTAACAAATTGGATTTTAACGATATTAATGAACACGGTACTGTTGGCTACTGATTTTGTAATCAGTAGCCAACAGTGAATCAATTTTGGAATCATAAGACTATCTCAATATGTCCCAAAAACAAGCAAGTAATACGTTGCGAAATACTAGTTGCGGCTGAAACTTAAACGCAGACTCCACGACAGCAGACAAATAAGCTAACCATTGAGCCGTCCGACCGTCGTCGACTGTCGACCGTCTGACGAACTACAAATGTCTCTTAAAATGATATCTTAATTTGAACTGTTAACAACTGTGAAAAGAATAACAAACACACATTACTGATCCTCAGAAGTTTTTTTTTATAGAATAGTGGGCAAACGAGCAGGTGGCTCACGTGATGGTAAGTAATCACCGCTGCCCATGGACACCAAAAATACCAGAGGAATAGCAGATGCGTTGCCGGCCTTTGAGAAAGTAATAGGCTCTTTTCTTGAAGGTCCCTAAGTCGTATCGGTCCGAAAAAACCACTGACTGCAGAACATTCCATAAAGTACAAGTGGGTGGCAGACAATTCCGCGATAAACGCACTGTGGTGGAATGCCAACCATCAAGGTGGTGACGATGGAATTTGAGGTTATGCCGTAAGGTGAAATTCAGCGGCTGGAATTAATCCGAACAATTTCTCGGAACACTCCCCATGGTAGATCCTGTAAAAAATGTAAACGCGCAAACTTGTGTCTTGTTAGGGTTAAACTCGACTAAAATCAGTCGACCCCAGTCCGAGATTTTGTCTAACAAAATCTCGACTTCAGACACAAGTTTGTTCCGGTGCTCGTCGACGTGTTCCCGAGAAATATTGGCACGGCCGGTGTATAAGGCATCACCAGTACTGTCATCTGCATAGCAATCAATGTTACTAATCTGTAACATATCATTGATATTGTAACGATATACTATCTCTAATTACGTATTTTTACGTTTTAGAAAGATTTAAGAAAATATTAAAAATTAAAAAAAAAAAAAAAAAAAAAAATGGTGGTCCAAAAAAGTTGGGAAAATATATATGAGGACCAATCCCAATAGTGAAATTTCATTATTTCCAATTTAATTTTTCTTGGCATAATATTACATAGTTCAGTGCCTAAAAATTACTTTAAAACATATAAAATATATCCAAGAGACCTTATCTCTCGAAGTACTATAGAAGTTAATTAAAAATATTACAATATAAAATTAACTTTATTTGTATGGAAAATACTCTATATAGTTATTCATAATAAGGAAGTGTTCATGTAATGCCAATTATAAAACCTATCTTAAAATTAGAAGGGGTTCGTGTAATGTCAATTACAAAATCAATCTTAAAATTAGAAGGTGTTCGCGTATTGCTAATACCATACTATTAAGTCCGAGACGCGAGTACCGTGCGGAGGGGCATACCAACAGCTCAACATAGGTGTGTGAGGTCGAGCATGACTCTCTATAGTATCAAGTTGCATAGTGCTAATGTTCCATACAAAGATCCTATGTAAGTAAAGTATATGATAAAATGGTCTATCATTGAAGGTCTCTTGTAAGATATGATATTATAAAAATGAGTTGGAACTTAAAATTATTAAGATAGAGAATTCATTAGACTTTCATACAATCACATAAGAGAGGGTGTGGCTTTTAGCATTTCGGTGCTGGAGCTTACTCTTTCGCCCCATGTCTTAGAGCATTAGTTCTATGATACATGGTTCATACACCGGCGTCTTAGTGGCTTACTACTATGACACGTTGGTAAATTTTTTAGTTAAACAACTTTTGCCAAAGTCGATAATTATCATATAGGGGTGTTGTGAGGAGGCACCATCTATGTGATAGTCACAATAATACTTACTGCTATTGTGGTATTGTGTTTTTAGTGACGGTTATATGAATGAGTTGCATCTGATTCAATACAACTTATGATTCGGGTTGACGGAGGTTTTTGGGGGGTGAGGAAATTGGGATATACAAGCACATTTATTCTACGTCTGAACTGGACGCTATCTTAGCGTTTCTCTAAATAATTTGTACCGACTAATAACTGAAACTATCAAGGAAATTGTTGTTGAAACTGTTATTATCATTTGCACAATATTATTATTAAATTCTCTACAACAAATTATAAACGCTTTTATTATTTTAATATAACATAACATTCTTACTACTGTGACCATGTAAACATTTCTAAGCATATACATAAATTGTCATATTATATTAAAATTAGTCAAACTATACAGATAACTATCATGAATACTTATATTCTCGTTATACTGTTAGGTAAGTTTCTCGCTAATTTTGTATTTTTTTTTTTGGAAGGTACGAGACGAGAAAAACGTTCACCTGATGGTAAGTACAACATCTGCCCATTACAATTGCTGTGCCACTCAGAACATTTCTATGTGGCACCACACTGCGTCCGTTACCGTGAGACATCAGTTAATAAGTCTCATATGCTCAGTGTTATTACACTAGCTCTCAGTGCCTATAGACTATATGCATGATTTAGTAAGAAAAACTCTACACGAGACTTGAATGGGTCCACGAAGAAGTCAAAGCAATGTCAGGCCATAGGAGGAGGAAGGTCATAGGAAACAAATAATGCCAAAATGGTCTGCTGCGCAGAAGCGATTAAGTTATTGGAATTCATTAATACAGAGCAGAATACTTTTCTTTTTCTTCAGCCATCGCTTGCGCTCAGGCACTGCCGCAATATAATGTGCAGCCACCGCCTCGATCAATTCCTGATCAAACACTACAACAGCGAATGTTACCCTTGGTTAGACTACCACTGCAGATTCCAGTACCTAATGTTCCTCGATAATTTATTACACCGCTAACGATAGCCATTTTATGAAATATCGTTTATCAAATACAAAACCTTTACCTTTATTATAAAGGTCTTCATACTTTCTATGATAAAATACGTAAATAGCGGAGCAACGACAGTATTTAAAAAAAAAAAGTCTTTATTTAGTGCTGTCTTGTTGTTAGGAGTAAAGCTATGAGTATAAGAGCTTTACTCCTCCGTTTTAGGTCAACGTATGTGGTTCTATAATTGTGTTGAATGTTTTTTTTTTGTTCTATAACCAATTCTGTGTCAATACTAAAATAACATAATTCTTTAATAAATATAAAATAAATAATTTTATTATCTCACCAATATTTTTGAAATTAGTTATACTCATTATCGAATTTAAGCTTCAGTGTTGGGTGCCTGTGACAACATGTATTTATTTTTAAATATCTCATTAAGTATGGACGACAAAGCGTCAAGGCATTATTGAAAAAAATAAATATTAAGACAGATTTTTTTTCAAAAATTTAAAACATTCATGCGCATTTTCAATTTACAGTTTGGATAAATGTTAGTTTTTTTTTTAAATCAACACGAAAGGTGTACGAAATATTCTAATAATAGTCTTGTATTTGGAACCTTTCGTGTCTGAAGTATTTTTTTTTGCTTAGTATGTCGAGAAAACATTGTAGATCCTAAGTCCGGTAGGATTCATCGTTTCAGCCTATCAATAGTCCACTGCTGAACATAGGCCTCCCTCATAGATTGCCACAAAAGTTTGTAGCTCTCGTTTTGGGGGGATTTTGCCATAGTTGCCACGCTTGGCAGACGGGTTGGCAACCGCAATTTATTTATTCAGATGTTCCAGCAAGATGCTGCTGCCCACCTCCTGGTTTTCATTTTCCCTCTGTCGACTTTTACGACACCCACGGGATGAGATGGGGTGGTAGATTCTCTTAGGCCGCTACCACACGGCCGGTAGGATTATGCTATCTATTTCCATTGGAGCGATTACACCAGCTGCCGGAATACTATGTGAATGGTATGGATGGTAGGATATAGATTACAGCGAACTATATATACCGACATTTTAATTTCATAGTTTATCCGTCCATCATTTTCACGATTCACGGAATTTCGCGTAAACGTAAAACGCGTAGATCTTTTTTTCAAACAATCTTAGTTAAAAATGAAAATGTGCTAGTGATTTTTCTATCGAAAGTACATCTTGAGTAGTAGTTGAGAGTAGTTGAGAACCCGATTTAACTATAAACAGAAAGCAAATTAATATCCTAAGATCAAGTCGATTCTATACATATTAAAATCAGGATGGTTTTTAAAGAAACAAACTGAACTAATAAATGTTTACATTTCTTGTGAATCACTTTGAATAAAAGTATTATATATATTAAATAATTGTTTTATTTTGATATAATATTATAATAATTTGTATTTGACTCATATTTTCTGAATATCCTCTTTCTATTAATAAGCCAAATCTGACGTCTAGATCCATTTTTGAGTGGGACTACTTGTCTACAAACCCCACTTACGACTTTTATATCTCTCTATCTATCTCTGACTTTTGTATCCAACTATCCAAATTAATTTTAAAAATATTAACAAAACGAAACATGCGATAAACATTTGTCTCACAAAGGATATAAGAATTGATTTAAATTTAATAAAATTAGCGAAGAGCTCTCACTCAATAATAAAAAGACTAAAAGCATCAAGTTCAGTGTCACGAGACTAAATAAACAAGCTGTTGAAATAAATCTTAAACTACATTTTAAAAACCGGCCACAACATTAAAGACATTGTTATGATCACCTAAAGACGATATAGCTAACGCTAACTCCGCCTAGCTGTATCCGTAATGCTCACCGACGTAAATTGTACGCCAGAGACAGAATATTAAGGAGTTGTTGTATTTTAAAGTCCATTTATGATTTCGAGGTGCATTTTGTCACATTTAAGAAAAATACTCCAGCTATTATTTCAGACTTTACAAGAAGAGCTTTTAAGATTTATTTCGCTTTGTGTCCTGTTCATTGAAAAAATATAATTTGATGCCTTGTCTTATTATTCTCTGACAAGTTACAAAGTAAATGTCGATTAACATTACACAACTACATAATATGTAAATTCTGACGAATAAAGGGAATAACGCCAGAGTTAATTTTAAGTGTCCTGTCTATTTGACACTATGTCGGACACTTCTTCAAATGTTTCTCATCTGCGATGCACTGGGCTTGGGAAGGTGACGATGAGTGATTGTCTCTACATCGAATGAGTCTGTAGTATATGAAATGTATGTCTCTGTGTTATACGAAAATAGGTACATGCCTGTTGAAACTCACACTGATCAACGGAAAACTCATTTCTTATATTATGTATTTTCGAGCTCAGTATGTAACGTTGTCGTACAGTCCGTTGGTTTTCGAATGCGGGACGAAATGTGCACAGCCGGAGTGCAGCGAGGAACGACTCCAACTTTAAACTTTATTTGGTCGAAATCGCTACGATAGGAAATAGTAGGTAGTTATATAAATAAATCTTATTTAAAGCGAAATAAGCAATGTGTATAATTAAATTACGACAAGAGTAGAAAAAAGTTGACCTACTTTATTAAGTAACTATTGTGTGGTGTTCAATACTACTTAATACGCTATTGCTAGTAGTCGGGCGAAGATGATGTCTTAATAAATTAATTTCTACTGCCATATTGTCGTTCGTAACATTTTACTGTGCTGTACACTGGCACAGAAAATATCAGACTAATAGACCAAATAAAATGTCTAACATTTGTTGTCCCTAAAACAAGATTGATTTTTTCTTAAACATACACGCGAAAGGGTTGGCTGGGGTAAAAAGGCAAAGTTATTATTGTTATCGCGAATTGAGTTAAATAGTTGAGCAGATGATTCAGGGCCATGTTTTGTACCTATCTTCGTAGGAGGCCAATGTTCAGCAGTGGCTATAATGATTAAATGTTGATGGTACAAAAAAATTCAGTTTCAGTTTCAAGTAATACAATATGTATTTCAAACTATCCAAAATCTTGAACGCCTTAATAATCTTGATCTAAGAAAACTTTAGTAGCGAATGAATTGACAGAGTATCGGATATTGCGGTCTGTGGGCAAAATGGCAAATGTTATGAGACCATTTTGTTTCTAGAAAACTAACCAGTTTACAATTTTATCTCAAAAGATCGTATCGAAAAAAAATGTGTTTTAGATTGACCGGTGAACCGTGATAAAACATCGTTACAATATTCCACACATTAGGGCTGTTTAAGAATTAAATTAGTGTTACTTGGATGAAGATTTATTTTCCATACCTACTATTTTTTTTTAAATTTTAGTAAGTAACGAGACGAGCAAAGCGTCTACTTGATGGTAATTGAAACGTTTACCAATAACGAATTCTGTATCACCCAGACTATTTTTGTGTGGCACCACACTACACTAAGGCCCGTATTAACAAACATTTTAATTCCCTTCAGACCGAAACACAGTAATGTTTGCACACTACTGCTTCACGGCAGAATAACTAGCTCTAGAGTTACACCTACCTAGACGAACTGTGTGCCTAACAGAACTATGTGTTCACTTTTCCTATTTTTTTTATATAGAAGAGGTGGCAAACGAGCAAGCGGCTCACCTGATGTTAAGTGATCGCCGCCGCCCATGAACATCCGCAAGACCAAGAGAGTCGCGGGTGCGTTGCCGACCTTTGAGAAAGGAATAGGCTCTTTTCTTAAAGGTCCCTGAGTCATATCGGTCCGGAAAAATCGCTGGTGGCAGCCAGTTCCACAAAGTGGTCGTGCGGGGAAGAAAATTCCTCGAAAAGCGCACAGTGGTGGAATGCTATCCATCGAGGTGATATGGATGGAATTTGGTGCTTTGCCGCGATGTACGATCGTGAAATTCAGCGGCTGGTATGATTCCGAACAATTCCTCGGAACACTCCCCAAAGTATTTTTATGTATATAGTTGTTTGCTTATTTCCGAAACAGCTGATAAACCGATTTAATATATCAGGTAGAGTACTTGTGCGGCAAAATAATGAAGTAGTAACAGAAACCATGTTAACACGGAAACGCTCTACGATGAACGGTATAACCTACATTAAAATAAAACTATTTTTTACGGATTTTATCGCGTCGGGGGGTCCCCCCGTGACCATGGGTGCTGTAAAGCGCCCGAAACGTCGGGTTAAAATAGTTATAAATTAAACGCGATAAAATCCGTAAAAAATAGTTTTATTTAAATATGTAATATTCGCGTAAATAAAAGAAAACATTATGTAACCTACATTATATTGTTACATAGTAAAATCTGTGGTATAGTATAATAAAATACCTTGAAATGATTGCAATGAAATTCTTTAGTGTCAGAGAGTTTTAGTTTCTTCATTTTAACTTTGGACCTACACCAATGAATGTTAGAATGACAGGACGAGTTACTTAATAAGAAAATGTACTTTTTCCGGGTGATAGCGGCGTAAGAAAATCTGTCAATCTGTCAAAAGAGTCAACTAAAGGAAATGGCTGAAAAATTTCATGGCAAGGTGGGAATATCCAGATCGAAATATAATGGCCGGAGGCGGACAGCATGCCCTGCCAAGTGTAGTGCCACTTGATTGTTATTAATTTTATTTATTTTAAATGTTTTGTCTGGACTATGAAGGAAAATATTGAATACCATATTTATTAAAATAAATGTATTATGATACAGGTGTATTGAGTGCATTCATTAACTTGAAAGCTTTAAAAGTGTTTTATTACATATTTAATGCGTCAGTAGAATTATGAAGTAGGTAAAATAATACCATTTATTTATAACTAGTTGATGCTTGCTACTTCGTCTGCGTGGATATAGGGTTTTTAAATATCCCGTGGAAACTATTTGATTTTCCGCAATACAAAGTCCGCCTAGCCGTGTGGTAGCGGCTTAAGAGAATCTACCACCCCATCTCATCCCGTGGGTGTCGTAAAAGTCGACAGAGGGAAAATGAAAACCGGAAGATGGCCAGCAGCATTTTCCTGAAATATCTTAATAAATAAACTGCGGTTGCCAACCCGCCTGCCAAGGGTGGCAACTATGGCAAAATCCCCCCAAAATGGGAGCTACAAACTTTTGTGGCGATCTATGGGGGAGGCCTATGTTCAGCAGTGGACTTATGATAGGCTGAAACGACGACAAAGTCCGCCTACCTATGTCCGTCTCCAGGATGCAAGCTGTCTTTGTGCAACGTCAGCCCATAACGTTGTGTCACCCAGAATATTTCTGTGTGGCACCACACTGGGTGCGCCCGTCATCCCGAGCGTCAGTTCTTAAGTCTCATATTACACTAGCTCTCAGTGCATTTCATACCGAAACACAGTAATGTTTGCACACTACTGCTTCACGGCGGGATGCCTGGCCCTGGAGTGGTACCTACCAAGACAGATTCCTGCATAGGAATCCTACCACCAGGTATTAACAATCCCCTTTTTTTTGCTGCTGACTTCCTGCTAAATCTAGCATTTGGTTATTTAAAAAAAAGATCCCCAACACTAACATTTCTCCTGTATCATATGTGCGTTTTCAAGCATAAATTTACCCAAAACAATTCAATGAAAGATTATCTGTAGGCCATAACATTATTCTCTGGCGCGGGAACCGAACACGACCCATAGCGTTAATTTGACGCTCGGTGAATGCTCAAACCAAGCCGAGCCGGAGTAATGAAGATTTGATGTCTGTATGATTAACTTTACTGGATCTTGCTCTGAGGACAAGATTAGATGAAATTACTATCTATAATTTACATCCTTCTATTGGAACTTAGTATTGTAAGTTTTTGCATAGATATATAGACGCGAAAATAAACTGAACACTTTTTACAATTTATGAATCATTAAGGCTAAGTTATTACAAAATTTGCAAGAATGGTGGCAATTTCTTAGGAAACATTAACCAAGCTGCTATGGAGTTGATTTAAAAATAGTTATAGCAAGAAATTAACGTTAACGCTTTAGTGAGGGATATAATTTAATTGCTTATATGTTAGCTGGTGATAAGTAATTTAGCTTTGAGCTCAGTGAACTAACACGTTTAAATATCGGATTGCTGAGACGAGTCCTTCCTCAGTGAGTACACGCTGTTCGGTGTGAAGGGTACTGAGCTAGTGCATTTTCTGGGCATATGAGACTGACTGAACTGATAGGGTGATGGGCGCTGTATGATACCACTAAGAAATGTTCTAGATGATACGGTATTGGTTATGGGCCGACGTTGCTTTTACCATTAGGTGAATGATTACTTAGCTGTTAACGAGACTGCAGACTGTCTGCCCTCCAATGTGTTGAATAAAAATAATATTAAATTAAACTCTCAGTAAATTCCCACAAATTAATGATAACTAGAAACTTGGTGGTGGTTTGTCTCACAACTTGATCGAATACATAATACTCAACGTCATTTACAAACTCATTTTGATGACTATAATAAAACTTACCTGATGGTTGATTGATAATTATAAATGATAAAGAATGGCAAAATACATTATTACAATGGTTGATGGAGCTAATGCGTCTACTTCATGCGGATGGTAGCTGGCGAGAGGAGACTCTCAAGGCTGCGGCCGAAAGCCGTGCAACGTGGTACCCCATACCCTTGAAGTGAGCAGTGACCACGACGTGCTCTGCGGCTAAATTGCCGTGCTGACCTTGTATTTGATGTTGATGCCACACTCGACAATTATATAACATCTGCAGTTGCAGCGGTCTGGCGATGTGGTGTCGCGTACGGAAGGTTTATTTGTTATTGGACCAGGTGCTCATAATTATTCGACGTGTGCCAAATCCGTACGACGTACATTCACGAAGACTGGACCTAGCTGTATACTTGTATGATGAAAACACGCATTGACATGCGAGACTTCGGTCGAAGTTTGTGCTTACGCACTAGCAAGAGGCCAAGCCCTCTTTTTGCTGGTTCGAATAGTGCGATATCTTCTTTCTACGGAAACCGATTATTTTATTGTCATAGTCAATCGCAACATCGTCAAATTCGTACCTTTTTTGGTTGTTTTATTTAGTATAAAGAATTACAATGATTTTGCTGTTTTTCAGAAATTAATTATTAAGAATCCGACCAACGAGTCACAATATAATGAACTCTGCAAGTATAAACTAAAATAAATACCGCATTCACTTTTATTTGAAAAAAGTTTTTTACATTTATTATGTGTTACATTATAGATGTAATTCTATTATAAATGAATAAAAAATTATTAACAGGATTACTTGCAAACATTTCCTTCGTTCAATACTTGAGTAATGTATATTTTACGACTTGTATTATTGGACATTTCTGTAAATAATTAACTAGTCTGGACCATAATTACTGTTACATAAAACTTTTCTTCTTTTCAACTTTTTATTATTTTGAATTTGGAACTCGTATATCATTTTAAAAACTTCTTTCGATTTTGCACCATTTAACATATTTTTTCGTGTTCATTATCAAATTACAATATGGAATGGGGTGTTAAAGAAAATAGGATTGCAGTGATCGCCTTGCACAAGTGGGTATGGAGCCGTCGGTCATATTCCAGACACTTCAAAAGTTTGGTATCAGCCGTATGTTCGTGTATCGTACTATCAACAGATACAACAACACTTCCTCTGTCGAAGACCAGAAAAGATCGGGGCGGCCGCGTGCTGTTAGAACTACAAAGGCTGTTAATGCTGTTAAAGCCAGAATTCGTCGAAACCCCATTAGGAAGCAAAAAATCTTATCGCGAGAAATGAAGATTCTCGCTAGGACTTTGTCGCGTATTATAAAACAAGATCTGAAGCTCGGTGCTTATCGTCCATATACAGGACATGCCCTAAATCAATCTTTACAATTAAAGAGAGAGGTTCGATCAAAACGCCTTCTGTCGCGATACGCAGGTGAAAGGCACAGAAATAACCTCTTTGCTGATGAAAAACATTTTCACGACTGAAGAACACTACAATAGGCAAAATGATAAAGTGTACGCTCTACTAATAGTTCTAAAGAAGCTGCTCAAGTGGTCGGAAAGGTACAAGGTGGTCATCATCCTGCGTCAGTGATGGTTTGGTGGGGCGTGTCTTATCAAGAAGTCACAAAATTACATTTTTTTGAAAAAGGAGTGAAAACTTCAGCCAAAGTGTATCAAGATACAGTCTTGGATCATGTTGTGAAACCTCTCAGCAATACACCTTTTAAAAATATACAGTGGACTTTCCAGCAGGACTCTGCACCTAGTCACAAGGCACGAACTACCCAAGCCTGGCTTAAAACCAACGTTCCGGACTTTATAAGAGCAGAAGACTGGCCCTCATCTAGCCCAGACCTCAACCCTTTAGACTTCAAATTATGGTCAGTTTTAGAGGACATGGCCTGCTCTAAACGACACGGCATTGAGTCTCTTAAAAAATATTTGGAGCAAGCAGTGGCGACATTTCCCTTGGAAACAGTGCGTTAATCCATGGCCAAGGTGGCCATTTCGAATAGAATATTTTTATTTGTAACAGAACTTATGGCCGGACTAGGTATTATCTTAGTTTTTACATATATACATAAGATCACGACTGTATCCCATAAGGGGTAGTCAAAGACTGGGCACTCACTGCAAAAACAGATGACTGCCACAATCCACGTTTCACCTAAACAATATAATGCACTTGGTGTGATAGATGGTGAGCTCATCGCCACCATGCGCTGTTGGGTGCACAGTGCAGTTTAATTCTTAGTCGCCTTTTACGAGATCCATTGGATGAGATGCAGTGGTAGTATTCTTTTAATGACCATTTTCCTATGACCGTAAGTTATCTTTATTTTCATTTTTAGCTTCGTTTTCATTTCAAGGAGTCCTAAAATAATCCTGTAACAACTCTAGTAATAGGAAAGCCAAAAGAGACACTTGTAAATGTCAGTCATTTATTATGCACACTGTAATGGCGCGATGGTTTTATAGGTGTATGGAGGTTCACAAATAGACATGTAACGGTTCACTAATGGACATCCACATTCACCATGTATCAATATAGATGAGATTCACTCATTTTACGCGAAAAGGATTGAATCTACAAATTAAAACTCGTGAGTAAACTGAAATTCTTTTCTTAGATTTTCATTATCACCCAATAAAGCAGTGAGGTGTTAAAAATTATTACAACAATAGAATAGAATAATTTTTATTCCGTTTAGATTATTTACATATTTCTCGGACATACAGGTTTCCTCATGATGTTTTCCTTCAACGTCGAGCACGTGGTAAATCAGCTCGTAAAATTGCAATTCACAATTTTAGTGGTGCCGGCATCGGGAATCGAACCCAGGTCACCCGCGTACTATGAAAATTAAAGCGAGCGCCCAGCCCCTGAGCTACCACGGCTCCCATGTGAAGTCCGCCAACCCGCATTGGAGCAGCGTGGCGGATTCTTCCTAGCTCCAAACCCCTCTCGGCAATAAGAGTAGGCCTGAGCTCAGCAGTGGGACATTTACAGGCTGATACTTTACTTTTTACTTTTACGTATTTACATATTAGTCATTTTTAAACTATTCTAGATCTCTTAAAAGTCTACAGAGAGAAAAAGAAAACCAAGAGATGGGCAGCAGCATTTTCATGGAACATCTGAATAAAAAAACTGCGGTTGCGAACCCGCCTGCCAATTGTGGTAACTGTGGCGAAATCCCACCAAAATCAGAGCTATAAACATTTTTGACAATCTATGGGGGAGACCTATGTTCAGCAGTGGACTATTGATAGGCTGAAATGAGGATGATAATGATAAAAAACTGCCATAATTGTACATTATTTTTAAAATGACTGAAAAGAAAAAATATCACGCTCAGTTTTTTGCTGGTTTTCCCAGGACAGAGGCGTTTCTTAGCGACCCAGAGTAACGAAGTCCATGGATGTCGTAAAAGTTGACAGAGAGAAAATGAAAACCAGGAGATGGGCAGCAGCATCTTCCAGGAACATTTGAATAAACAAACTGCGGTGGCCAACCCGCCTGCCAAGCGTGGCAACTATGGCAAAATCCCCCCAAAATAAGAGCTACAAACTTTTGTGGCAATCTATGGGGGAAGCCTACGTTCAGATGTGGACTAGTGATAGGCTGAAAAAATGGATTTTGTTGTACAAACGTATACAGTGCTCCATGAAAGAGTTATTGACTATGTGAAGTCAAGCAACTGGCTGGTCTGTGAAGTCGAGTATATTAAAATACTGAATACAATGACTTTGTAATAATCATTTTAATATAATTACAATATAAAGTCTGATATAGAGAACTTTAAATGAATAAGTCCGAGTGCTTAAAAGCATGTCACAGCTTACAACTGCGGCGGCGTCAACACACCTTTGTGGACTGAATGCTGCAGCAATAACGAACCTTTTGCATTAACGAAAGTCAGCAGTTGCGCATCGTGTAGTGTTTTAAAATTTAATTTATTAACGTAATCAAACACCGAAACTGCCTCGTACAAATGAAAGAAACTAAGAAATTACCAACTATTTCTAGCAGTTCTCTGTTCCGGCATATTTATAAAAGTATATAAGTTAACAACTTATGTTAAAATCAAAATTTTTCGTGAATTTTTACAAAAGTTATTTCTAATTAGTTTTTTCTTCTGTCGACAATTTGATGTCGCTTTATGTTTGTATGTATGCATAAGCTTTCAAAATGGCCTTCGTATAAAAGCAAAAAAAAATCTAAAAATATATATATAGATATTAATAAGTGAGTATCTTTGTATCCCATTTTTTAGCATATTGCTTACACGAAAGAGTGTGATATTTGGCGTAGTTAAAGTTTGTATGAAGATGAAGCGAGGAAACTAAAATCTAAATATCAAATTGAATTAAATAAAGCATTCTTTATTTACGTTCATACTGACGATGACAATTACGTAATAGTCTGTCATTTGTTTTCGTTCATACTGCCAATGTCAAACACATCGTCAAATCGTCTGTGTGTGTGAGTAGAGATTGTCACAAAAGAAATCTGAAATGTTGCCAACATATAATTACTGAAGTCTCAAACTTAATTTTTTATGAATTATGGTCGATTTTTGACCACAGGGCGAGCACTAGTATTAATCAACTGTCTATACACATCTGACATTTATGTTGAATAAAGCAATCGTCCAGTCAGTAAAGTGTAACCCTTTAGCGCATAAAAAGCCATATATGTCTGCAAAAGTTGGATTTTTTTTTACCATAGATTTTTTCAATATCTATTTTGAAAACTTATTATCCATAACGCGCAACGTGCAACTCGCCAGTTGCTGCAATCGCTAATCCACCAGGCTAGCGTGGTAATTGCGGCAAATCATTTTAACATGTTACGATATGAGGGTTTATACGATACGATATTTATGTCAAGCTGTAGATTATTTACTGAATACAGTTGTGAGGAGATTGTAAAGGCTAAGTATGATGATGATTTAAAGTCGTTAAAGATATAATAACTTCAGTTTTTGGTTATTAGCATCATCGAATAAGTAACTTAAAATTCTTGTCCGCTTCATTACAGCTGTTAAAATCTAAATAAGGTGGTCCCCTTTACGATAAATAGAATCAGTTGGTATAGATGCAGTGTCAGCAACTCACAGCCATTCACAATATATCCTAGACCCATAAACAGAAAGCTGTTTGAATTCAAGAGCCAGTACTCAGAACTTGAACATTCATTCACGTTGTCGACTACAAATCTTCACCATCATCATCATCATTTCTGTATATCACTAGTCCACTGCTGAACATAGGCCTTACCATATATTACAACAAAAGTTTGGAGCTTTCATTTTTGGGGGATTTTGCCATAGTTGCCACGCGTGGTTGGTAATCGCAGTTTATTTATTAAGATGTTCCAGGGACATGCTGCATATGTCCTGGTTTTTATTTTCCCTCTGTCGACTTTTACGATACCCACGGGATGCGACGGGGTAGTAGATTCTCTTTACGCCGCCACCACACGGCTTGCCACCTTTAACCACTTCTCGATGCTGTACTTACAAACGGTTTCTATATGACGTGTATGACTAAAGACATTTGAGATAAACTCCATTTAAATTATTCCGAATTTGACCTTTAATTATATGACAAATTTTGAAATCTGTCGTAAATAACACCTGAAAACAAACAATTTAATTAAGAACGTTGACATAGCATTGCGATACCATTCCGTACGAGATTATGGACATACTCGTTGAAATTAAAGCAGCTTTCAAGTACCTTTCAGGATTTAATGAAAATGCGATTACGTGATTACATTTGTAATGGCACCGGAACGTTTTGAGTGAATGTCACTACATGTAAGTAGATAATAAATAAGATGCCGCTCGTGGAAGCCATCGTTCTCTTGAACCAAATCCAAAGGGAGCAACTGTACACCGCAACTAGCGAAGAAAGTCGAGAACGTATGCCATACTCGTGTCTTACGAGTATAGAAGTCAATTAGTCATTCTGTACAAAAGAACTACAGGATAGTATTAACAAAAGTATGTATAAGTTGTAAGAGGGTAGCAACTATATCACCTCGATCACAAAATCAACTTTATAGCTCATGTTAAGATAAAACTATAAGTTTATACTGGTCCCCACCACCACGAGTAATGTATAATAATGTTTACTTTTAAAAAAAGTACGTGAAAATTATTGGTGAAAAGTATGATGCTTCAATTGTTTAACATAAGAGCTAACTCGTAAAAAATTAACAATTTGTTCGCTACGTTGAATAATTTAACGCAAAGCACTCGAGGAAATCTAATAACGCTTAACTTGATTGTAAGCGACACGAGAGCGAGGTGGAAAATATTAATAAATCGTAAATAAGTCTATACATATTTATTATATTATGCCGCCGTGGCGTGTGGTGGCGGCTCGTTAAAAGAATACTACCACTCCATCTCATCCAATGGATCTCGTAAAAGGCGAGTAAGGAATTAAACTGCACTGTGCACCCAACAGCGCATGGTGGCGATGGGCTCACCACCTATCACACCAAGTGCATTATATTGTTTTGGTGAAACGTGGATTGTGGCAGTCATCTGTTTTTGCAGTGAGTGCCCAGTCCCTGACTACCCCTTATGGGATACAGTCGTGATCTTATGTATGTATGTATTATATTATGTACAACTACTAAAATGAATGCTTATCGTTTGAAGTTAACGTTGTCTGTTGAGCTCTACATTTTCAATTTTTCAGTTTCAAGGTTCTTTCGTTAATGCTTAACTCCGAAGAAGCATCATATTACTTTTTAATATATAGTATATAGTATACTCCTCGAGTTACGAACTTTTTGCGTTCCTATCAACTTCAAAGATATTATTTATGAAAGTAACGCTTTAAAGATTATCGGGCTTTAATGTATGTTATATGTTTTTAATAACAGTATGGCCGTGTTTGTATCTAAAAAGAAAATACTAATCTTATAATTCGACCCATAGATTGTCACAAAACACGACTCTGAGCCACCTAGAGCCGTCGACTTCCCGAAAAACCGTTGCCATTTTATATCTAATCAGCATGAAATGGGATTGTAGTCAAAAATTTACTTAATAGCATTTACAAAATATTCTCGTCATCCAGCACTCATTAGTCGCCGTGTTATGCATACCTATGAGTACGCCTACTAATAAGCTTGATCAGACATTAATCAAATAAGAGAACCATGAAAGAAGAATACCTCTAATATTTAAATGAAACTATTATATTTTTGCAATCATTATATCTAGCTGTTTCACGCTTATTTAATGTTTCAATGCAATTATTAAAATCAAATGTCGTTAAAACTGTTTTTAAAACACTGGATAAATTGTCTATGGACGTATTTATGACATGTAGATCGGTACGTTTTTGCTGAATACCCGTTCTTAACAACTTTTTACTTGCCTGTTTTAAGTAAGATCTTAGCGCTTCCTCGAATGTCCTTTTTAGCTGATATTTTGACACACGTAGGAATGAGATCATGGTCTCTGCATCTCTTCAAGAAATTCAAAGATGTTATGAATCTTGCGCGCTTGGTCTTGAGATCTTCTAACCGGCGTATTTTATTTGCGATTTCCAGTCCGTACTGGTTCACATAATGATTTCTTATACTTACGCGAACACTACTCATTTAAATGAAACTAATTTTTACGGATTTTATCGCGTTTAATATTTTACTATTTATAACCCGACGTTTCGGGCGCTTTACAGCTCCCATGGTCACGGGGGGACTGAGGTGACAGTTGTCCCAATGTCATAGTTACCCCGGAGTACCTTCAGCTTTTAATTATTATTTTTATTTTTAGTCCGATCTACGCAGAAAGAGCTTACTGTGTCTTGAAGCCTTGCAGTGGTATGCTTGGTTTTTGATTTAATTTTATTAATAATAGGATCCCAAGCCGGTGGTAATACCCAACCATCTTCCCTATTGAAATTAGGATGTTTTTTAATTTCAATAGCCTCGCGAATCATCCTTGGTAGGAATCGGTGTTCTTTTGCAAGGATTTGTGGTCTATCAAATCTGATGTAATGGTTGGGATGATCCAGAACATGGTCACAGACTGCAGACTTCCTAGAACGACGATGCTTCACGTCAGCTATGTGTTCTTTTACGCGGGTTTTTATCGATCTTCTTGTTTGGCCTATGTAAGAGAGACCACATTCACAATCCAGCTTGTATACTCCTGCGTCTTGTAGAGGGATGTTACACTTGACAGATGGTAAAAACTGACTTATCTTCTTCAGCGGCTTGAAGTATGTTTTTATGGAAGCCCGCTTCAAGATATAGCCAATCTTGTCCGTGACTCCTCTGACATAAGGTAGAATAGCAGGTACACGCTCGACTGTGGCCGGTTTCACTCGGTCACTGCGACGTAGGCGCGGAACCCGAAGCTTGTTGTCGTGCAAAACTTGCTTGACATGCTGAAGCTCGGCGGCCAGGTGTTTCCTGTCACAGATTCCTCGTGCTCTCTGAAACAAGGATTTACCCACGGTAGCTAACTGTGATGGATGGTGGTGAGATTCACCGTTTAAATATCTGTTAGTATGGGTCTTTTTCCTATACACAGTGTGACTCAAGGTGTTATTAGGATTCCGAATTACTAAAACATCTAGAAAAGCTAAAGAGTTATTTGCCTCTAACTCCATTGTAAATTGAATTTTAGAGTTTAGGGAGTTAAGGTGGTCTAGAAATGCAGTTACTTTATCTGATGGTAAAATTGTGAAAGTATCATCTACATACCGCTTGTAGAATCTTGGATTTACTGGAGAAGTACGGAGGGCTCTCTCCTCCAAGTCTTCCATGAAGATGTCGGCGACAATGGGAGATACTGGGGAGCCCATCGCCACACCATCTACTTGCTTGTAGTATTGTTCCTTCCACAATAGATAGCCAGATGTAAGGCAATGTCTTAGTAGTTCTGCATATTCCACTGGCATGTTGTTTTCAGCTAGCTTCCTAGATACAATTGAGATGCAGTCGTCTACTGGTAGGCATGTGAATAGAGACTGGACATCAAAACTGACCATAGTTTCATTGTCAGTCAGGTGAAGGTCTTTAATCTCACTGACAAAATGGTATGAATCCTTTGTGTGTGCTCTAGTGTGTCCTCTGAGTGGTGAGAGTACTTTAGCCACATGCTGAGCCAATCTGTAGGTTGGTGAATCGATCTGGCTCACTATTGGACGTAGTGGAGCATTTGGTTTGTGTATCTTTGGTAACCCATACAACTTCGGTGATTTAGCACAAGATGGTATTATCGAACTAACGTCCAGATTCAATTTTTCGGAGTGTTTCTTAATAAGATCGCTAGTTGTTTTAAGCGTATTAGTAGTTGGGTCTGATTTGACCTTTTTATATGTACTTTCGTCCGACAAAAGTTCTTGTATTTTAAAATTGTAGTCTGACGTATCCATGACTACCGTAGCATTACCTTTATCTGCGCGGAGGATCGTGAGTTCAGGTCTGTTCCGTAGGTTGTTCAACGCTTTTAATTCGTCTTTAGAAAGATTTAGTTTCGGCACCGAACTTCGACGTAACATAGACGAAATGTCTTGACGTATGGCCTCCAAATCTTCTTTATTGATGTTGTTTTTAAACAGACAATCTTCGACACTACAGATAATTTCTTCGTACGGTATTCTTCGCGGTGTTACTGCGAAATTCTTGCCCTTCGATAATACTTTTAATGTAGATTCATCCAGTGTTTGTTTTGACAGATTATAGACCGCGCGTAATCTATGATCATTGTCCGTAGTCAACGGTCGCGTTCCGTTCATGCGTTGAGATTGATGTTTGACATTGAATTTGGTCGTTAATTTTTGATATTTTTCTATATGTTTATTTTTGCAATCATTATATCTAGCTGTTTCACGCTTATTTAATGTTTCAATGCAATTATTAAAATCAAATGTCGTTAAAACTGTTTTTAAAACACTGGATAAATTGTCTATGGACGTATTTATGACATGTAGATCGGTACGTTTTTGCTGAATACCCGTTCTTAACAACTTTTTACTTGCCTGTTTTAAGTAAGATCTTAGCGCTTCCTCGAATGTCCTTTTTAGCTGATATTTTGACACACGTAGGAATGAGATCATGGTCTCTGCATCTCTTCAAGAAATTCAAAGATGTTATGAATCTTGCGCGCTTGGTCTTGAGATCTTCTAACCGGCGTATTTTATTTGCGATTTCCAGTCCGTACTGGTTCACATAATGATTTCTTATACTTACGCGAACACTACTCATTTAAATGAAACTAATTTTTACGGATTTTATCGCGTTTAATATTTTACTATTTATAACCCGACGTTTCGGGCGCTTTACAGCTCCCATGGTCACGGGGGGACTGAGGTGACAGTTGTCCCAATGTCATAGTTACCCCGGAGTACCTTCAGCTTTTAATTATTATTTTTATTTTTAGTCCGATCTACGCAGAAAGAGCTTACTGTGTCTTGAAGCCTTGCAGTGGTATGCTTGGTTTTTGATTTAATTTTATTAATAATAGGATCCCAAGCCGGTGGTAATACCCAACCATCTTCCCTATTGAAATTAGGATGTTTTTTAATTTCAATAGCCTCGCGAATCATCCTTGGTAGGAATCGGTGTTCTTTTGCAAGGATTTGTGGTCTATCAAATCTGATGTAATGGTTGGGATGATCCAGAACATGGTCACAGACTGCAGACTTCCTAGAACGACGATGCTTCACGTCAGCTATGTGTTCTTTTACGCGGGTTTTTATCGATCTTCTTGTTTGGCCTATGTAAGAGAGACCACATTCACAATCCAGCTTGTATACTCCTGCGTCTTGTAGAGGGATGTTACACTTGACAGATGGTAAAAACTGACTTATCTTCTTCAGCGGCTTGAAGTATGTTTTTATGGAAGCCCGCTTCAAGATATAGCCAATCTTGTCCGTGACTCCTCTGACATAAGGTAGAATAGCAGGTACACGCTCGACTGTGGCCGGTTTTCACTCGGTCACTGCGACGTAGGCGCGGAACCCGAAGCTTGTTGTCGTGCAAAACTTGCTTGACATGCTGAAGCTCGGCGGCCAGGTGTTTCCTGTCACAGATTCCTCGTGCTCTCTGAAACAAGGATTTACCCACGGTAGCTAACTGTGATGGATGGTGGTGAGATTCACCGTTTAAATATCTGTTAGTATGGGTCTTTTTCCTATACACAGTGTGACTCAAGGTGTTATTAGGATTCCGAATTACTAAAACATCTAGAAAAGCTAAAGAGTTATTTGCCTCTAACTCCATTGTAAATTGAATTTTAGAGTTTAGGGAGTTAAGGTGGTCTAGAAATGCAGTTACTTTATCTGATGGTAAAATTGTGAAAGTATCATCTACATACCGCTTGTAGAATCTTGGATTTACTGGAGAAGTACGGAGGGCTCTCTCCTCCAAGTCTTCCATGAAGATGTCGGCGACAATGGGAGATACTGGGGAGCCCATCGCCACACCATCTACTTGCTTGTAGTATTGTTCCTTCCACAATAGATAGCCAGATGTAAGGCAATGTCTTAGTAGTTCTGCATATTCCACTGGCATGTTGTTTTCAGCTAGCTTCCTAGATACAATTGAGATGCAGTCGTCTACTGGTAGGCATGTGAATAGAGACTGGACATCAAAACTGACCATAGTTTCATTGTCAGTCAGGTGAAGGTCTTTAATCTCACTGACAAAATGGTATGAATCCTTTGTGTGTGCTCTAGTGTGTCCTCTGAGTGGTGAGAGTACTTTAGCCACATGCTGAGCCAATCTGTAGGTTGGTGAATCGATCTGGCTCACTATTGGACGTAGTGGAGCATTTGGTTTGTGTATCTTTGGTAACCCATACAACTTCGGTGATTTAGCACAAGATGGTATTATCGAACTAACGTCCAGATTCAATTTTCTCTAATATGTTTAACAACACGTTTATTGAAATGTCCTCTCTTGACATCGGCGGCCAAGACTTGTTTTGGGACACTGCGCCATTCTAGTTTCTTATTTCAATAGAAATAGCGATATCTTATACTATACCGTTAATATTAAATTCTTACTGATATGAAATACTTAGTGTTTTCCGTTCTTAAAATATCAAGTTAAGGTGCAAATTTCATAGGTTTGAATTGAAAATTGAAGGAATTTATTAGTTCAATATTAGCAAATTTTATTAGTAAGAATTTTTGGCAATCTTTCACAAATGTTTCCAATACCCTGAAGCACATTTAGAAAGGTTCACTCTCATCGAACAAGTTGTTGAACAACTCGTAGATACATTAGAATTGCTTGTATTTTCAAAATGTTATGTTAAATGGATTCTACGGTAATACTGCTTCAGTGATTAAAACTAGTCTGTTTGTGTAATTGTAATTGTAGTTGAACTTTAAATTCCATATAAATTACCTTGATTGTTGAAGCGAATTAATTAAGAAAACATATTGGTTTTGCTTAACTTATTAAAACTCAAAGGTGAGAGGCAATTAGTGAAAAGTGATTTAAGTGAACAGTTTTAAATATTATAAAATTTATCAAAGATGGTAAAAACAAGGAAAATTACCAAAAAACTTGCTAGTTCAAAAGCAAAAGATGAAGTCAAGAAATTACAGAAAATTATTATAAAAGTGGTGAAAGAATTTGAAAGTAAAATAAAGAGTTTGGAAAATAAGATTACAAATCAAACAAGCTGAATCTGAAATTAAAATCAATCAAAATGAGGTGTTAGGGGCGAGCACCTCAAATATAAGTGATCCTAGACAAAATATTGTCTATAACATAAGTAACATTTCAATTGAAAAACCGAAGTTTGGAGGATAGGAAAATATTCATCCTGTCACATTTTTGGAAGATCTCACCAATTATTTAAAGAAGGTTCCATCAAAAGGTCTAGAAATTTCAATAGCACAAGAATGTCTCATAGGCGAGGCTAAATATTGGGCTCGAATTAATAGTACACATTGGCAAACTTTGGAAGATTTTAAAACAGACTTTTTAAAAGTATTTTGGGGTGAGGAAGAGCAAAGTAAAGTAAGACGATTCTTAGTTCAGAATAAGTGGAGCAAGTATACACATCCCACAATGGTCAGTTATTTTCTGTATGTTATAGAAAAAGCACATAACCTAACCTATCCATTACCTGAAAAACTATTAGTTACTGATGTTATAAGACATTATCCTAAAAATATACAACAACTATGGAGGATAGCAAAGATAGAGTCTATAATAGAGACTATTGAATTTTTGAGAAATTTAGATGATATTGAAAGCAAGATGAAGGCCGTGAACCTTACATTTATGAAAAGAAGCGTAAGCCTAGTTATGACCAAAAGCATAAAGATATACAGAAATCTTACAAGTCATGGCGTAAACCGGAAGAGGAAAGGAAGAAAGGCACTGAATTAAATGAGATTCAACAAATTAATGAAGGACCTAGTGGCTCGGAACCTAGTTCAAATTTAGTGCAGCAAAGGTCGAATTAGTTCTCGGTTCGGCTTATGACTGTGTAAAAGGGAACAAAGCTTTAAACATTTTATTAAAGTCAGGGTGGCGTCCTGGACAAACAATTGGTAAAAATGATAGAGGCTTGAGAAAGCCTATTTCTTTAAAGTATCAGTTTGATAAAAGAGGATTAGGGTATAGTGACAGTATAAATAATTTAATAAAATTAATAAAAGCCAAGTCAAACTTGCCTATGACTGAGTTATTCTTGCAAACTGTCTTTGAGGAAGGCGAAGACAGTTTTAATAGGGACTTTATGGGGAATATGAGATCCGAAATTAAAGTATCGATTTTTGATAAGGAAATAGATGCGCTCCTCGATACTGGAAGTGATATTACATGTATCTCTGAGTATTTATACTTACAAATTAAAAATAAAACTAACAAGTTATCAATAATGCCAGTGAAGGCAATGCAAATTAAAGGTGCTGTAGGGCAACGCAGTACAAAAATACAACAAATGATCATTTTGCCTATAAAAATTGGTGTTGAAGCAGTTTTTGAAACACAAACTTTGATTATTACCAATTTAATAAGGCCATTAATATTAGGGTTGATTGGCTAAAGAAAAACAAAATTTTAATTGATTTGCGAAACCATAACATTGGTATTGAATTTAAAGTAAAGGATAGATGCTGTTTCATACCATTCAAAGGGGATAATAATTGCATTCTGTATAATAATTGTATACAACAGAATAACTCTGACTTTCTTCAAAATATAAATTTAGGAACCGCATTGGTGGAGTCCGAAAGACTAAAGCTTGAAAATGTTTTAATTAAGCATAAAAATGTGTTTTCTAATAGACTTGGCAGAGCAAACTGTTATGAACACAAAATAGAGATGATTGATGACGAACCTATAGTTACTCGATCATATCCAATACCTTATGCATATAGATCGAAAATGGAAGACAAACTCAACGAGATGGAAGCCGCTGGAATCATTAGTAGGTGTTCGACACCATACAGCAGCCCATTAACATTCACCTTAAAGAAAGACGGCTCTATCAGAGTTTTGTTAGATGCGAGAAATATAAATAAGAAAATGGTCGCAGAAACAGAGAAGCCTCCTATACAATTAGACGTTTTAAATTCATTTCACGGGGCTAATTACATAACTACCATTGATTTAAATAACGCATATTTTCAAATTCCAATTAACAAAGATGGTTAGAAAGTATACAGGGTTTACATTCAACGGGAGTCATATGTTTATAATGTTTTGCCACAAGGATTAAAAACTTCAGTGGGAAGTTTTAGTAGAGCAATGAATTATATATTGGGTCCCGAAGTTCAAGACTTTTGTGTAAATTACCTACATGATTTGGCAATAATAACAACAGACTCATTAGATAAGCATTTGGAGCACATTGATATTGTTTGAATAAGTTAAATAAAGCGGGACTAACATGTAACTTACAGAAATGTGAGTTCATTTGTAAACAAATTAGAATGTTGGGTTTCATTATTTCAACAAAAGGAATTTCAACAGATCCCGATAAGATTCGAGCGATACAAGAATTTCCTATACCAAGAAAGATTAAACAGTTGAGGGCCTTTTTGGGTCTTTGTAATTTTTATAGACGATTCATACCAAACTATAGTACAATTATAATGCCATTATGTGAATTACTCAAAAAAGGACACAAGTTCCATTGGAGTGAAAATGAGCAAAAGTCATTTAATAATGTAAAACAGCAATTTATTAATACAATACAATTGCATCATCCACAATTTAACAAGCCATATTATTTACAAACCGATTGTTCAGGTGTGGGTATGGCCGGAGTGTTATATCAAATCGATAACAACAGTGAAATGAAAATATTGGGTTATCACAGTAGAGCATTAAAAGGCTCTGAGTTAAATTGGACTGTTACTGAGCAAGAATTTTATGCTGTTATAAGTTCATTAAAGAAATTTGAAACATACTTAAGAGGCAATAAGGTAATAATATTGACTGATCATAAGGCACTTTCATTTATAAATAATATGAAACTCTATAATGGTAGAGTCACTCGATGGATCTTGTATATTGAACAGTTCGATTACGAGGTACGACATATCTCGGGAAAGGATAATATAGTTGCAGATGTTCTTTCACGATACCCTCCTGATAGTGATTTGATACAGGAAAATAAAAATAATAGTTTAGAAATAGCATATACAGGAAAGTGAGCCAAATACTCAGTTACTGGAAAAATTAAGATCATTATGTAATTATCAGAATCAAGATGTAGAGTCATTGGCAATAATACAAAAATTAAAAACATTACATAGTACAGAAATCGATAAAATGAAACATTAAAACGGTTCATTTTAAGAGACGATATTTTATATTATAAAACTGATTTGAGAGAGGTGATCTTTTACCTACAGTTCTAAGACAGGACATAATTAATCAAGTCCACATCGAAATGGGTCATCAAGGAGCATACAAAGTAATTAAATATGTGAGAGATCGATTTCTTTGGAAAGGTTTAACTAGAGATATTAAAAAGCAAATAAGAGTATGCCATTTATGCCAGTTATCAAGAAAGCAATACTAATATGTCGGACCATGCAAGTCCATCATTACAGATAGTATTGGAGATATGGTTATGGCTGAATTTCTACGGACCTTGGCATCCGGAAACCTTTGGATATACATTTATTTTGTTATTCAGGATGGCATTTAGTAAGTTCGTGAGATTATATCCTTTAAGCAGTCAACAGCTAAATCAGTAGTTACAAAGTAAAACGTTATGCTGAAATAATCAACACTAAAGCAATATTAACCGATAATGGGAAACAGTTTATAAGCAATCCATTGGAAAGAATCGATAAGAGAATTAAATATAAAGCCCATTTATACCACAGTTCGGAATCCTAGGCCAAACACCACTGAGCGAGTCAATAAAGAGCTTGGAAGGTTATTTAGAACTCTCTGTCATGCTCAACATAAAGATTGGGCAATTATTTTGCCAAAAATAGAAGAGTTATATAACAATTCACATCACGATAGCACAGGCTTTACACCCTGTGAAATTCTTTATGGCGAACCAAATGAGATGTCTTTGATAGAGTCATTTCAACATCTAAAAGTAAATATAACATAGAGCAGATTCGACAACAAGTTAAGGAAAATTTGGTAGAGTCGAGTCGTGTTCGAAACATGAAATTTGACAAACGAAACAGATTAATAAAATATCATATTGGTGATTTAGTAAAGATTCGTAGATCAACAAGATCTGATGCGGGAAACAAAGTTATGAGCAAGTTTGACTTGGTTTATGAAGGCCCTTATATAATAGCGGCTGTACCATTTGACAATGTATATACCTTGGCAGATCCTCAAACAAATAAAATAAGAGGAATTTTTAATGCTATACATTTATTGAGATATTTTAAATAACAATATGTGACGATTACATCTTGTGTACGCCTTTAAAATATGAGACTTAATGGTTATTGTTATAAAATAATGCAAGTTAGTGCATTAACATAAGAATGTAAAGGAGAAATATTATTTTAACATAATATAAATGTTAATTTTGTACATATTATTGTTTGTTATTGTTTTATTATTTTGAAATAAATAAATGGGGTTCGGGATAGGGCGGAATGGCTCAATCACATTTATTACCGAACGACATTCAACAGAAAGAAATATATATCATTGTACTCAGTACATGAAAAATAAGTGCATTTCATAATGTTATATGACAAAGAATTTCATTAATTATCAGTTAAGAAAGTAAATAGAGTTCAATTATTTGACTCTACAAAAATAGAGTTATTAAAATAACATAAATCTCTCACTAACTCTCGCATTGAATCACGTTAGTGATAAATGTGGTTGGAGGGGTGCTGGAGGCGGCTATTCCCGGGGTAGGGGAAAAATATTAATATATATTTATATATATAAAGTCGTTGGAATTATAAACTATGAATCAGTGAAAATTTCACACTAATGACTTTACTGTGTGAGTCATCAATGTAAAATTTGGGGGTGGATTGTAACGATATACTATCTCTAATTACGTATTT